>VWZZ01004739.1:184238-197414 GCA_013399095.1 Psophia crepitans
TGGATTTCACTTCACTCACCAGTACTCTCTCGGCCCAGCCATCCAGCCAGTTTTCAACCCAGTGAAGAGTGTACCTGTCCAAGCCATGGGCTGCCAGCTTCTCCAGGAAAATGTTGTGGGAGACCATGTCAAAGGCTATGCTGAAGTCTAGGTAGACTACATTAACAGCCTTTCCCTCATCCACCAGGCGGGTCACCTGGTCATAGAAGGATATGAGGTTGGTCAGGCAGGACTTGCTTTTCATGAACCCACACTGGCTGGGTCTGATCCCCTGCTTGTCATGTACATGCTGTGTGATTGCCTTCAAGATGACTTGCTCCATAACTTTCCCTGGCATCAAGGCCAGGCTCACAGGTGTGTAGTTCCCTGGATCCTCCTTACAACCCTTCTTACAGATGGGCGTCACATTAGCAACCCTCCAGTCATCTGGGGCTTCTCCGGTTGACCATGACCCCTGATAGATCATGAAGAGCGGCTCGGCAATCACATCCGCCAGCTCCCTCAGCACCCTTGGGTGGATCCCATCTGGTCCCATGGACATGTGTCAGTCCAGGTGGAGTAGTAAGTCTCTAACTGTTTGACCTGATTTATGGGGGGTTTATTCTGCTCCCTGTCCCAGACTTCCAGGTCAGGAGGCTGAGTACCCCAAGGATAACTGGTCTGACTACTGACAATAGATGTAAAGGCAGCACTGAGAATCTCAACCTTTTCCTTATCCTCAGTAGTCATGTTCCTCACTGCATCCAGTAAAGGATGGAGATTCTCCTTGGCCCTCCTCTTACTGTTAATAATGTAAAATGTAAAAACATTTTTTGTTATCTCTTAACACCATGGCCAGGCTGAGCTCATGCTGGGCTTTAGCCTTCCTGATTTGTCCCCTGCATATGCTAGCAGCTTGCTTGTACTCTCCCCGAGCTGCCTGTCCCTTCTTCCACTGGGTGTAAACTCTCTTTTTTTCCTGGAGACTCAGTAAAAGTTCCCTGTTCAGCCACAGCAGTTGTCTTCACCGCTGGCTCATCTTACAGCACACAGGGACAGCTTACTCCTGCACCTTTAAGACTTCCTTCTTTATATTATATTATTTATTATTTTCAAATATGACAAGATCTTTTTCCTGGAGCGTTTGGCAATTATCAACTACTCTAACCCAGACAAGTATAATCTAACGGTTAGAGACACACAAAACCAACTCCCCAAAGACAAGTTGCAGGTTACTGCCCTGTTTTTAGGGTTAAGACAGTTTACTATTATAGACAGAAGTCACATCATACTGGTTGGGAACAATGTCCATGCCTGGAAACATTTCACTAAATACCAGAGGATGCAGGGAAGAGTTACAGGACCTGGCAATCATAAAGTGGAATCACTGACATTTGGCATGTTATAAGTTCGCTAGTCAATGGAAAAAAGGTGGTTGAGAAAACTTACTATACCAGTTCAAGAAATACAGCACTCATCAATGCACTGATCATCTAAAAAAATTCCATTATTTTCTCATAACAAGTTTGGGTTTGTTTTTTTTTCCACCTGTAAATGGAGCAAAGGAAGTTCCACTACTGGAAAATGGAGATGTCATTAACTTGCCATGTACAGCAGCTGACTTTGGCAGTACAGAACAGTCAAATGCCACATTTTCGGTTCCACATTTTAGCCATACCCCTGCCAAAACCATATCAGTTTACACAGTCATTTTTTGCTATTCTTGCATTCACACATTAGAAAATCCATACTGATTTTTACAGACTTTCTCACATTTTATGCATAAAGTTGGGTATAAGCACATCATCAGGATTGGATATGAATTGATAATTGCTCACTTCTACTTGATAGCTACAAGGCAAACTA
The DNA here is from genome assembly GCA_013399095.1 of Psophia crepitans. Taxonomy (NCBI): domain Eukaryota; kingdom Metazoa; phylum Chordata; class Aves; order Gruiformes; family Psophiidae; genus Psophia; species Psophia crepitans. The sequence goes on from VWZZ01004739.1 coordinate 186,084, forward strand.
AAGCAAAAGTCATCAAATGCAAAAATAGGGAGCAGAGATAAAATAGAAGGAAAAGCAACACAAAGTCATTGCTGTGGGTGATATGTGACTTTGGATTTCCATCCAATAAATCAAACAGAGTCTTTTTGCCCTCTTTACACATCTAAAAAAGTGTTGTTTTCTAATTCTTGTTGCATAGGTCTGCAAAATGTTACAGAAACAGAAAAAAGTATAAATATATATACAGACAGATGCACTCACTCCTCTGGAAATAGGAGCTCAGATCAGATGAAGCAGCAGTAAATTCAACTGCCACCTAATACGAACTTTTTCAATCCTTAAGAGGTTCGGGTGACAGGCTTGCTAATCTGGTTTTGATTGTTTTGTATTTCTAAAATTCATTTCCTTCTTAGGTCTCATTCTAAAAATCACATGAAGAGAGGCGTTCTCCAAAGGTTTTGAATGTCTTTGATTCTGGACAGACAGACAAAAATAACTTTTTTTCTTGTGATCTATTAACACATCTGATTTTAATATCTTTTCCAGTTTGGTTTTAGCTTAAATCAGAAAATACAAAGATTTCAGAACTTACAAGCCCTTTTGTTATTTTAGATATTCATTCTTTGCTGCTTACTATAGTATCCCAGGTGCTTTTAACACTAAATATAACCCTCAGGTATTCCTTTAAAACTAAATATATTCCTCAGGTATTCTAAACATGAGAATCTCTGTCTTTTGCCCCTTACCAGGAAAAAGGCAGACAGCAGTGAATACACTTCATAAGGGATATGGTATAATGCAAGTGAACATTGTGCTTTTGTTCTATGTTAAGGGAGGCCTGCAATAACTGTCTATGATATTCTAGCTTTTGGTCCCATTCTGTCGTAAGCATGGCCAATACTCTGAGATGTTCTGGCTCCCAGGTCAGTGCTATAATCATGCTTAGCAACTTATTCCCAGAGTGTATGTACATGTATGTACATATGTGATGTCTCAGACACATTCACCTCAAAAGTCATTGATATGTCATTTGTAGCACACTGATTTATCAGATACTAAAAAAGTAATAGTTCAGGAAAAAAGTTATGGGATTTACATTTTAATGACCACAGTCCTCAACTAGGATAAATCAGCATATCACTGTCAGAATTTCACTGATTTACACAGTCCAAAGTCTACACGAAATGCTTGTAAAAGGCACTCTATATGCAAACTAGCCTGTTTGTATCAGCGCTGTATTCTATCAATGAACTTTACAGTAACTTCTATTCTCTTAAATGCAATTACAGTCATTAATAAAATGACAATGCCTTATGTGGATCCTTAATAAATACAGCCAAGACCTACAGTTAGATGTTTTGCTCTGCTTGCAAACCATTCCTTATATTGTCTAAGAGATTCATGCCTTGTGTAACTTGTATAGGAGATCAGATTCTAGCTTTAATGTCTTTTTTTCCTGTGTTCTCTGTGTTGATGGATGGTTTTCTTACTTAGCTGGGAAGTCGAAAAGGGAATTTTCCTGCGAGGCCCAAGTAGGAACCAATATTAATCCAGTTAAGAAAAGCCAATGTAACGGAAAGAAAAGATGAAAGGAATTGTAACAGACAGTGACAATTTCTGGGACAAGCCCAAGCCGTTGTCATTTTCCCCCTTCAGAAGTGAGGCAATTAATAGCCACCTCAGAATATCACTTATAACTTTCTCTCCGTGACTGGACATAAAGACAGTGGAAGAGGAAGCTGATTCCCTTTGGACTGCTCCAGAACAGATCAGATTTACAGCCATTATCTGGACTTCTAATAGCAGAAAGTCACTGAAGTGATAATATGAAGATATATTATGTCGATTTTTGACATTTTGTTAAGGAAATTATACTATATTAAGTTTGTATGGAACAGTCCTTTTTGATGAGATATAAAAATACTTCAGCCCGGGTAACCACTGCTAGGCAGGTACCAAACTAAGAGAAACACACATAACTTTATATGTCAAAGCTTTAAAAAAAAATGAGAATTTTAGACTACACAATGAAGCAGCAAAAAGAAATAATTGTCAAACACATTTTCAGGGTTTGTCCATCTACTTTAGTTCAGAATCAAGATACACCACTAAAGAGAAAGAGCATTAAAAAGGAGGTTTTAAACTGAAGTATATGTGGTCTAGCTTCTAGTTCTAAAAAATACAGACTGCCATTAGCTCACCAATCACCTTACAACAGTGAACTTTGCAGACAGGGGCAGCTGTGATACACAAAGAGTTTTAGGGAAAAGAAAAATTTTCTGAGAAATGTGTAAGTTTATATGAAACTTATCAAAAGAAAAACCTGTAACTTTCATCAGTGGATAACAGGAACAGCAAATACTGTTGCGATGATTTCTGCTGGAAAAGACTAAGTTAATATTCATCTTTAAAGGTACCAGTATCTTGGCATTAAACTCACTGGCACTTTTTAGTCCATATTATCAACTATGGAATAAAGAACAAAGATTTGATCATTACTACCTGTTCTGTGTACTCTTTGTGTACATATGAAAATACAACTTCAAAGTTGTATTTAAAATTAAGTTTTTACTAGGGAATTGCCAGATTAGATCCAAATCATCAGTTTACTGTAAGTTTTGCAGTATTAGTTGTCATTTCCTCAGGCATGGAGCCAGGTAGTGGAGTCAAAGGAATAGGTAAAAAAACTTGGTTTTTTATTATGAATTTGGTTTATTTTAGCATTTGTACCTTAAAAGAAAAACCTTGAACTCAAGGCTCATGCAGCAGAAGACATAAAACCTCAAAAAGCATTTTATTACATCTTACGATTTTCAACAAAACCAGATATTTTAGTGAAGCAGAGTTATGGAGGTTTGAGTGTCAGAAAGGATATTGTATATCTGATTGCTGCATGAATGGTGTCTGGGGTATCTTAAAATCCAAAGATAACATGAGCTATGCAAACTTCAAGGCTGCTCCATGTGTCAGCGAGTCTTCAGAAACAACAGAAATCTGCCCTGTGTCTGTGTTGGCAGGCACGGGATTGGAAAGACAAATGTTGTCATAACCTCCACCCACTGGAATCTGGTTGTTGGTTTAGTTAACACATCCTCTGGCTATTTGAACTGGTCACTCGAGAAGTTAACAGTAAGTCAAGTTGTCATGCATTCCTTATTAGTCATTTCCTCCCACAGCTGGATCATCTGCATTCATGTTTACAAATCAGCTGAAATTTTGTTTGTGCTTTGAGGATGAACTGAAGACATTAGAGAAGTATCTACTGTTCACCTCTGCAAACTGAGTAGATTTTAAGTTCCCCCATGCAAGCAAACTCCACCAATTGGCTATTTGCCAGCTGTCTTGCTACCCATGCTGAGTTGTATGGGCTTTTCAGTATCAGATTTTTTTTATTTATTTTTTTTCTTTTCTTGGAGGGGTGTGGAGAAAGCATGAATGGCACATCCTCTGATCCCTTCTACATAAAGTACCCAGGCAGGAATCTCAGCTATTTTCAGTGCAGGAAATGCTTGAATTATTTTCTGTAGTTTTTGCTTGATATGGTAGCACTGAGTGGTTATGTTTGTTCATAGAAAGAAAGATGTGCATATCATTATTTTTTTTGTCTTAGTGCAACAGCTATTTCTGGCCAATATTTACAGTTATCTGGGCAAATGTTGAGCCTACGGGTCAGCACAACTGCTTATTTTGCTTACTTTCACAGAAGAGAATAGAAATTCCACCTTTAGGAATTTCTTCAGTTTACTGAATGCAGAAGAGGCAGCATACAAAAGCAGGAAAAATGGACATGATGCAAAGGAGGAATCTGGAAAAGTTCTAGCTAAATCCACCTCATTGTCAATGTTATTTCCCTTGATGTACTGCATTTCTTGGCAAAATTGTTCTTACTCTTCCCTCTAAAGAGTTAGCTCAAACGTACCCCCATCCTGCCATATCTGACTAGGATGTCAGTCTTTTCCACAAAGATCTTTGCTCAAACACAGAAGACTTAATTTACCAATTCTTTTTTCTCCAATATTCTCATGAGACCCATCTGGTTTGTGACATCCAAACCAAATTTAATTCTGTTAAGAATTGCCTGAAGAGAGGTAGAATTGCCTGGAGAAAAGCAGAATATGCTCGCATTAAAACAAAAGCAGAATCAAATATCCCATGGGTGAATTTTGTTAATCTTTTCTGAAAGGCACACTGCTTATGCATTAGACAGAACATTTTTATAAATGTGTCCTTTAAATATTTGAAGTAATTTTCTAGAACTAGCTACTACCTAATCATCATCTTTTTGGAGAAGTGTCTGTATTCTACCTTTTTTTTTAATGACATCCTATTCCCAAAAGATTAATAAATAGAATACATCAGCTGTGAAAGTCAAACATGTCTACTAAGTTGGAAAACCTGAATCTAAGACTCACACCTATTTTTCAGAATAGTTAGCCATATATCGATCTTCTACTTTAGCTGCACATAGAAGTGCCAAGACAGACTGGTGCTAAGCTGGGTACCCGGAGACTGAGGAATCCAAGCATATCACCCATGAGTGAAAAGTCTAACACTCAGATTTTACAGCACTTGTTTATACAAAAACAAACTCTGTGGCAGAAGCAGAGACAGTTCTCCAAGGCAACATCCCAGTGCTTAAGGTGTACAACAATGTTTTATCCCTACAGTCCCCTCATTCCCATCATTCACTGATGATACACACTTCTTTTTAAAAGTTTCTATAAGCAAGCTAAGAGATGCACACTAACTCACATGACTGCCAACCGTTATGTATCTCCAAGGTCAGGACCTACCAACCAACAAATTGACGACAAGACTTCTCTAGTTATCGTGGAAATTTTATTGATTGCCTCTGCTTTAACATGAAAAGTGATATTTCATATTATTACTTTATACTAAAGCACCTCAAAAGGCTTCTTCCATAAGAATCTAAAGTACTATCAATTTTACAGGAGAATCAACTGACATTTACGAGCCATAGAGATGAAAAACTTTTCATGGAAATTTTCTAAAATGGTGAAGAGCCTTATATAATGTTTAATGTATTTACTACCAGACCTCTTTGGTCTTTTCTAAGGAATAAGAGGTTTGATGCAAAATAATTCCATTGCTTGTAATGACAGAGTTGCAGTAAAATAGATGCCAGTTTCGTTTGTGTGTATTAGGAGGAGATAGGTACATTTTGCAAATGCATCTTTTTGCACTGTCAGGACTACAACTTTTTTCTCAGAGTTCATCTCACAGCAACCATTTTCTTAGTTCCAGATGAGACTTGTCTTGAACCAATCAAATAGACATTACACAGCTATTCTTCCACCTATATGAAGACAGATTAACTGCTTGACACTGAATGTTTTTTTGTGTGCCTGTTGCCAGTAACTAAATGGCTCAGCAGAAGAGTGTATCTATTGGCACTAAGTTTTTTACCTTGACAATAGAGGGTTACATGCACACACAGGAGACCCATATTTTTCAAATTCACATTTGTCCTAACTATTTTTGCTGCTGCTGCTGTGCTTAAGCAGTTACCTTTCTTGTGGTCCACTGTACTCTTAGGGTTGTTTCCAGTATCTAGTACAGAGTCAAGGATGTACTTGGCCAGCAGATGGAAACGTGCAGGAAGAGGAGGGAGATATAGCTTCCACTGCTTTGTTTATGAGAACATCCTTCCTGTCATCAATACCAGCATTCCGTTAACGTATGGTTTCAATTCTGACTTTGCAATGTGGTTCAAGCATTATAGTTGAAGCATATACACTCCAGTAAAGCACATTTCACTTTATATTTAATGAAGTAAGAAGGGATACTATAGCAGTTTCTGTGAAAGCTCTAGCTGCTTACTAAACTGCTGGTCCTAATCATTCCCAACGGTATTGCAAAGCTTTTCCATTACATAAGAGCAAATTCAACCTATGATAACATATTGTGGACAATAAACATGAAAAATAAGTTGTACTCCAAAATGGTTGTGGTTTTAGTCATCTATCTAGTTGTTTGAAATTTACCTCTATATATATTCCTCCATTTCCATAGCATATACGCTATATCCAGGTTCATGGCCTGAGATGAGCCTTAGGAAAATGTTTGGAATGTGAACTGAAATTGCAAAGGAATTGAGGAATCCACTAAGAAGATATTTGCAGAATATCAGCTACGCTTTGTCTTGAAATAGTGAGGGTCAGCTAAAATATGCTCTAGGTTAGCTAGAGCCCCACTCACTGTGATACAAATGTAACTGCACAATTAACATATAGACACCTATACGCAACCACCTAAATGCAGGTATCTCAATCTGCAAGATGAATTTCATATTAAAGATCTGAAGACTCAACTTTAATTGACTTGGAGATGCATCAAGTAGATGTCTTCTATTAAAGTCAGCAAGCTGACACCTGTATAATCCTAGTCTCATTCATATAGCCCATCAGGAACACTGGCAAATTTTACTGCTTATATCAATTTCCAATGTTAAGAAGGTGCTCTCTTATCAAGCAGTCAGATATTTCTACAAACCACTGCATCGTTACATGCATATATAACTCTGACTGCAAATAAAAGTTGAATCAGAACCAGGGACTGGATCTGCTAGATTTTTTTTCCTGTGGCTTGAGTTTGTGACAACAGCACAACCTGGTGCCAAGGAAATAAAATCATCTTCATCTGCACCTTAAGCTTCTTTTCTCACAATTTAGACATTCTTGACTAATATGCAAAATTAAAGTAGATATTATGATTGGGAACTCAAGAATACAGGGATCTTGCTAGGTCATGCAGAGGGAAAATTAGAAAGGCAAAAGCCTAGCTCAATCTGGCTGTTGTTGTAAAGGATAACAAAAAATGTTTTTACAAATACATTAACAACAAAAAGAGAGCCAAGGAGAATGTCCATCCTTTATTGGATGTGGAGGGGAACATGGCCACCAAGGGTGAAGAAAAGGCTGAGGTACTTTGCCTCAGTCTTTGATAGTCAGGCCAGCTGCCCCCAGGGCTTTCAGGTCCCTGAGCTGGAAGACAGGGATGGAGGACAGAATAAGCCCCCCATGATCCAGGAGGAAGCAGTTAATGACCCACTATGCCACATGGACACTCACAAGTCTATGGGGCCAGTTGTGATCCACCCAAGAGTACTGAAGGAGCTGGCAGAGGAGCTTGCCAAGACACTCTCCATCATTTATCAACAGCCTTGGTTAACACAGGAAGTACCGGATGACTGGAGGCTTGCCAGTGTGATGCCCATCTACAAGGGCCTGAAGGAGGATCTGGGGAACTATAGGCTTGTCAGCTTGACCTCAGTGCCAGGGAAGATTATGGAACAGTTCATCCTGAGTGCACTCACCAAGCATATGCAAGACAACCAGGGGATCAGGCACAGGCAGCATGGGCTTATGAAAGGCAGGTCCTGCTTGACCAAACTGATCTCCTTCTATGGCCTAGTGACCGATCTAGTGGACGAGGGAAAGGCTGTAGATATTGTCTACCTGGACTTCAGTGAAGTCTTTGGCACAGTCTCCCACAGCATTCTCCTAGAGAAACTGGAGGTTCACAGCTTTGATGGGTGCACTCATCACTGGGTAAAAAACTGGCTAGAAGGCCAAGCCCAGAAAGTAGTGATGAATAGAGTTAAATCCAGTTGGTGACCAGTCACAAGCAGTGTTGCCCAGGGCTCAGTCTTGGGTCCAGTCTTGTTTAATATCTTTATCAATGATCTGGATGAGGGGATCAAGTGCACCCTCAGTGAGTTTGCAGATGACACCAAGCTGGGGGGAAGTGTCGATCTGCCGGAGGGTAGGATGGCTCTGCAGAGGGACCTGGACAGGTTGGATTGCTGGGCAGAGGCCAATGGGATGAGGTTCAATGTGGCAAAGTGCCAGGTCCTGCANACCTCTAGTACTGTGTTCGGTTTTGGGCCCCTCACCACAAGAAAGACATCGAGGCCCTGGAGCGTGTCCAGAGAAGGGCAACGAAACTGGTGAAGGATCTGGAGCACAAGTCTTATAAGGAGCAGCTGAAGGAACTGGGCTTGTTTAGTTTGAAGAAGAGGAGGCTGAGGGGAGATCTTATTGCTCTCTACAACTGCCTGAAAGGAGGTTGTGACGAGCTGGGGGTCGGCCTCTTCTCGCAGATAACTAGCAATAGGACAAGAGGGAATGGCTGCAAGTTGTGCCAGGGGAGGTTCAGGTTGGAGATTAGGAGAAATTTCTTCTTGTAAAGGGTGGTTGGGCATTGGATCGGGTACCCAGGGAGGTGGTGGAGTCACAATCCTTGGGTGTATTTGAAGAAAGGTTGGATGTGGTACTTAGAAACATGGTTTAGAAGGTAATAGGTGGTAGTGGGGTGGTTGGACTGGATGATCCTTGAGGTCTCTTCCAACCTTAATGATTCTGTGATTCTAACGACTGCTGCAAAAAGACTGTGAAATATTGCAACTTCCATGTTCTTACAAGCAAAATCTCAGATTAATTTAGCACAGCCTAGACTAGACTATTTGAGCTGGAAGGGACCCACAACAATAATCTAGTCCAACTGATTAACCAATTCAGGGCTGACCGAAGGTTCAAGCATGCTGTTAACGGCACTGTCCAAATTTCTCTTACATACTGACAGGCTCTGGGCATCGACCACCTCTCTACGAAGCCTGTTCTAGTGTTGATCAGCTGCTCAGTAAAAAAATGTCGCCTAATGTGCTGCTGGAATCTCCCCGGGTACAGCTTTGAACCATTCCCTCCCACCCTATCACTGGATCCCAGGCAGAAGAACCCGGCACCTCCCTCTCCACCTCCTCTCCTCAGGAAGCTGCAGAGAGCCATGACATCACCCCTCAGCCTCCTTTACTCCAAATTAGACAAACCCAGAGTCCTCAGCCACTCCTCACAGGACATGCCTTCCAGCCCTCTCACCAGGTTCCTTGCTCTCCTGTGGATGCATTCAAGGACCTTCACATCCTTCTTAAATGGTGGGACCCAGCCCTGCACACGGCACTCAAGGCGAGGCCGCAGCAACACTGAATACAGCGGGATAATCACCTCTTTTGGCTGGCTGGTTATACTGTGTTTGATGCTCCCCAGGACGGGGTTTGCCCTCTTGGCTGCCAGGGCACACTGCTGGCTCATACCAAGCTGCTGTCAGCCAGCACCCCAGCTCCCTTTCTGCAGGGCTGCTCTCCAGCCACTTCTCTGCCAGTTTATACTTGTGCCCAGCATTACCCCATCCTAGGTGCTGAATCCAGTATTACAATTTACTTAATGTCATCCTGCTAATCATTGCCCACTGCTGTAATATACATAGATCATTCTGGAAGGCATCTTGTCTCTCAAGAGAGCCAAATGCATATCCCAAACTTGCTAATGGTGCATTCAACTCCTGCATCCAGATCATTGATAAATATATTGAACAGAACTGCCCTTAGAATTGAGCCCTGAGAAACACCACTCGTGACTTGTTTCCAGCCAGATGTAGCCCCATTCACTACAACCCTTTGAGATCTGTCCTTCAGCAAGTTCTTCACCAAGTGCACCATGAATCTGCACATCTCACAGCTGAACAACGTGTCCAGAAGGATGTTCTGAGGGACATTATCAAAAGCCTTGCTAAAACTCAGAAAAACTACATCCACTGCCTTCTCTTCACCTACTAGGTGGGTTGTGGTGGTGCAATCCCCTCCCCTCTCGTGAGCTGCTCAATACTTGGCACAATCTCTGCCCCCGTTTCTGGGCCACATACCTGAGCAGCAGACCAGAGCATTAAGGCACCTCCTTAATGCACCTGGTTCTTGCTCCCTTGGTAACAGGCATGGCCTGAGCAACAAACCACAGCATTAAGGCACCCCCTCAGTGGGCTTGGTTCCTGCCTCCTTAGTAACGGGAATGGACTGGTACATCTGTGCTCCAACCGTGACATTCTTGTTCCCTTATTACTTGGGAACAATAGTGATAATCGATCACCTCCTGACAACCTGGTGCACCTGTGCCTGAGCTGTGGCCCAAAGGGGGGATATAAAAAATTTCTGAATCTGTACAACTGGTGGAAGGTACCAGAATATGTCATCATCTGAGCTGGGCCAAAGTGGAAAGTACCCGACAGCAGTCAGTAATGTTGGACTCTATAAATAGTGATTCTAAGTGAGATCCTTTAGAGCTCTCCTGGATCACAGCGGGCTGTGAGCAGTACGCCCCCCTACACACACACACACATGAAGTGAGACATCTCTCAAAGTGCAGACTTTGTGAGAATCACCTGGCAGGGCAAAGCCAGCCTTCTGAAGTCTCAACTACTGCCCACTGAGGAATGATGATGCATTGTGAGTATTTACTCTAAACTCAAAGAAGGGAATTCTAACTGTAAGCTAGCTCCCTTCACCCACCTCTATTTATGTCTTCAAATACGTACATTTGCCTTTACAAGTGTAGGTGGCATATATCACAGGGCCCAAATATTTGCTTGTTTGTTTGTACCTGATTGTCTTATGTGTTTTATACATATATGGGTTTATATATATATACATGTATACACACACACACTTTGATTTAAGATACCTTATAGTAAGTTAGTGTGAATCTTGTCATCTTTGAATCTAAAATTTAACCTTTGGTTTACTTTATACTATTAATAAATTCTGAATTGACTGAATTGTAACTGTGTTAAACACGTCTATACTTGAAAAATTGGCCTAGTTGTCCAGATGACAAGAATAATCACCAAATATTTACAAAAACATGATATTCAATGAAATCCTACCTTCCCAGAGGACTGGACTTGTAATAATTGACGTAACTAGAAAGTGGCAGAGATAGAGTTAACCGATGCCATAGGTTCAACTGAAGTTGGAAATTATAAAAGTACAATTTGTAAAATATTGGGAGTGTGTCTAGAAGCTGAGTGTCAAGAAAGAGGATAATTTACCTCTACAATACAAGACTTACAAGGTGATGGTGCAAATCCACCAAATTGCTGTTATCAGTTAAAATTGGTAAATTTCAAAAGCAACTTGAAGAATCTCAATTAAAATAACAAAAACTGAAGTAACACTTTAAAAGGATGCTAATGCAATCTCCAAAACCCCCTGACATAATTCAAATTAGAAAATTAATTGTGTCTCCTGAATATTGGGCTGGTAATATCTGGGGTGATTCAAATAATAATAGCTCAGATTATGATAATTCCTTCACCCACCTGAGACCTCTGTACTTCCAGTCAAATCATTTATTAAAACAACTACAGGACCACAGTGTGGTGCAGGAAATCACATTGGAAAAACAATCCCATTTCATCCTGTTCAAATGGCCAATTTAGAATAGAATAGAATAGAATAGAATAGAATAGAATAGAATAGAATAGAATAGAATAGAATAGAAT
>VWZZ01004739.1:198170-254673 GCA_013399095.1 Psophia crepitans
TTGGTCTCTGCCCAGCGATCCAACCTGTCCAGGTCCCTCTGCAGAGCCATCCTACCCTCCGGCAGATCGACACTTCCCCCCAGCTTGGTGTCATCTGCAAACTTACTGAGGGTGCACTCAATTCCCTCATCCAAATCATCCACAAAGATGTTGAAGAGGATGGGCCCCAGCACCGACCCCTGGGGAACACCACTCACAACCGGTCGCCAGCTGGATTTCACTCCATTCACCACCACTCTCTGGGCCCAGCCATCCAGCCAATTATGAACCCAGCGAAGAGTGTACCTGTCCAGGCCATGGGCCGCCAGCTTCTCCAGGAGAATGCTGTGGGAGACCGTGTCAAAGGCTTTGCTGAAGTCTAGGTAGACTACATCAACAGCCTTTCCCTCATCCACCAGGCGGGTCAAGAAAGTTATGACCGCAAACCTGGAGAAACTGAAAGTGAGTATCTGTGGAGAGTGTCTGTAACCAGGGGAGACAGAATTTTGCTAAATGATGATGAAGCCAATAGGGTCCTGATGCCTTCTTAAGTGCTGGGTATGACCTCCCAGATCAGCCTCACTCATTTACAAGCAGAGTGGCTTATTGGGCTGGTGGTATTGCCAGCTTGGAGAGAGGAGAACCTTTATTAATATCTATACAATCTCTAAATGAACTCTCCAGGCTTTCAAAAAAGCTATCTGTATCCAAGCTATGCATCAACACAATCCCATTGATGTTTTTATGTCAGCACCAGTAGATCCTGCTATGCTTAGACCATTAATAAAAGGAGCCTTTGCCACACTCAAACCCTTTTTCATTGCAAAGCACGAAGATATCCAAAGAGATTTAAATCACAATGAGTTAATAAACTTAATGTGAGCTGTTGAGGATAACGAAGAAAACGAATTAGTGTGAAGAGAAGTCCTCACTTGGGCAGTGTTGATGCATGAAACTATAAGACATGCACAAGAAATGGGATGGTATGAAATTCCTTATGAAACAAAAGACTTAAGTCGTGCTGCTAGGCAAGTTAAACAATAGCATCAAAATGGCTCCCAAGAAACAAAATCCTCTGAATACCAAAGACCCAGGAGTTGATATTGAAACAAGCATTGGCACTAGGAATTCCTTGAGCTGAGATTCAGAGACAGCCTACCAGTGTTACTCAGAGTCTTTAAGAAATGCCTCCCTCCAAATAATTCAACTTCTTTGTTGCTGGCACCTAGAGGGAGAGACAACCCTTTCTCTCTTGGTAAAGATCAACAACGAGACATAAACCAAAACAGATAGTGCCTGGATGGCAATTGGGCCTACCTGTCCTGCAAGTAGAAGCATATCAATTGTTAAATGAAAATGGCCCTTACATTTTAATTCCAGTAGATCCTCAACAACGATTAACAAAGTTTTTAATTCATGCTGGAGGACAAATTTCAATACTTACACAACAAGATGCTAATGAGCTGAGCATACGACCTGGATGGCAAAAGGTTAAAATTACTGGAGTTACAGGAACTTGTGCTGTGTGCCAAACCACAAAAGTTAATTTATGTCTCTCTGGCAAAATGTGTATGAAACCTTTTCATTTTGCAATTAAAGATCACAATGAAAACATCCTAGGTTCTGGTGCCTTAAACATCCGAAACCTGGCGTCTGCTAGATGGTGGTTTCTGGTCTTTTGGGTCAACTACCAACTTTAATAAAAATCAATAGACTGCCACAGTACGAGTGCTCCAGTACTTCCCAAATTAAAAGTCACTAATGTCCTGCAATACCCAATTTCTGCTGCAGCATAGACTAGAATTTCTGAAGTAATTTAAGATTTGGAAAAATGGCAAATTATTTCTAGAACGTACTACCCATATAACTCCCTGATTTGGCCAGTCTGTAAACTGAACTGGTATTCAACAATTGATTATCGGCACAAAATCAGTACCAGATGGATTTATGCTATATCTTAAAAAAGATAATCTTTTCGGCCTTCCCCACTGCTACCATTCTCTCTTTCTTTCTCTTTAATAGAAATAATGAACTCCACCAATGACATCATGGGAACAAACGACACAGCTAACATCTACATTGGATACCAGGTAATCAATAGATCCACTTACCATAAGACAACAGAAGTTAAAATATTGCATACCGACTTTTCCAAACCAAAAGACAACAACAATTGTTATAAAATAACAGATCCAAATTTAAATTGTTAGCACAATTTCAGTTTCACTGAACTGTAATTACGTTATGATCTTTAAAAAATTCCAGACATATGCAACTGGATGGCACTGGGTTATTGGAAACATGACTAGGAGTACTAAATAACACAGACACTGAAATGATAATGAAGAAACTAACTGCTACTAGTGGCCACCTAACCAAATGGTTCTTATCAGGCATTTTATCTCATTGGGAACAAATCGAAGAAAATTATCATCAATTACTTGTAAAAGCCCTCAAAGCAACCCAACTCTTGCCTTGAGTTGTATTAAAGTGCAATAGTGGATATAGTCCATAGTAGCAGTCATTATGAGAGAAGAAGATGGGACCACTGAAATTCATAAATTTATTTGGGACAATGCCACAGAATTTGAAAAGGAGTTTCAATTGCGGTGGCAATTAGTCAGATTAATTTATCACACTGAAAGTGATAAGATTGTCATTTCTGTCCTCACTATGCACAATGCTTCGTTATACAATATATATCCAACCATTGCATTACAATTGAATCACCATGGAACCATACTCTATCCCTTAGAGCACAGAGTGTGGGCCCATCAAAAGGAGGAAAAGTGGGAAAAATTTTATGAAAATCCATGCATTGTACAAGAACAAAAGGGTTTCATTTTTGAAAGTCATACCCTTTATATCTCAAGACATCTGTTTGAACACAGAACAAAACATCTGCCACTTCAAAATCCATCCAAATGAAGTTCCTGAAATTGTAGTAGTATATGTTGGAAAAGGATGCATTTGCATGCAAACATTATGCAGATCCTTACTAATAGGTAACTTTGCTTGTAACATAACCAGTCATGGTTTCTACGATCATTGGTTGAGATTTTAATTACTCTGCACCAACAATTACTCATGATGATATGTCTTTTAATTACATGCTATATCATGGGTTACAACCTACACCTATTGAGAAGAACCTAACCATAATCCAACAACTCCTCCACTATCCTGATTTGATCAACCTCCTACAACAAGCATGAGAAACTGGACAAAAGACCCTTATCACAGTTCATCCCAATGTGAATGAAATACACCAAGTGTTATGGAGAACAACACTGGTGGGAACACCTGTTTGTATGGACTCTGACAGCAACTGATGTTGTACCCCATAAGGTGTTTGCTAACTGTTGTTCTATGCTTGCCACCATTATTGTTTTATATATCAGCATGCGGAATATGGCTACACAAATTACAGTATTGCAGAACTTTCCCCATATGTAATGCCGCCCATATGTAAATAATATCACTTGGCCACATTCAGTGAAATTTTACGTAATTGACAGACACACAAAACACACAAAATTTCCCTCACAATTATAACTGGATTATGGCATTCTCTCTTTATACGCATAAAGGCAAGAGACAACCACACTGCCACTCTATGAACAAGACAAATTGAATTTAGTCACGGGATGGGTTGTGGTGGTGCAACCCCCTCCCCTCTCGTGAGCTGCTCAATACTTGGCACAATCTCTGCCCCCGTTTCTGGGCCACATACCTGAGCAGCAGACCAGAGCATTAAGGCACCTCCTTAATGCACCTGGTTCTTGCTCCCTTGGTAACAGCCATGGCCTGAGCAACAAACCACAGCATTAAGGCACCCCCTCAGTGGGCTTGGTTCCTGCCTCCTTAGTAACGGGAACGGACCGGTACATCTGTGCTCCAACCGTGACATTCTTGTTCCCTTATTACTTGGGAACAATAGTGATAATCGATCACCTCCTGACAACCTGGTGCACCTGTGCCTGAGCTGTGGCCCAAAGGGGGGGATATAAAAAATTTCTGAATCTGTACAACTGGTGGAAGGTACCCGAATATGTCATCATCTGAGCTGGGCCAAAGTGGAAAGTACCCGACAGCAGTCAGTAATGTTGGACTCTATAAATAGTGATTCTAAGTGAGATCCTTTAGAGCTCTCCTGGATCACAGCGGGCTGTGAGCAGTACGCCCCCCTACACACACACACACACACACACACACACATGAAGTGAGACATCTCTCAAAGTGCAGACTTTGTGAGAATCACCTGGCAGGGCAAAGCCAGCCTTCTGAAGTCTCGACTATTGCCCACTGAGGAATGATGATTTTAAATATATATACACACACACACACACACACTTTGATTTAAGTTATGTTATAGTGAGTTATTGTGAATCTTGTCATACTTGAATCTGTAATTAAGTTGCTGTTTTGATTATAATTTATTTTACTGAATTACTTGTAAATCTTTAAAATTAGTCAATCATTAAGCATTGCTAAAGTTTAACCTTTGATTTAGCTCATACTATTAACAAATCCTGAATTGACTAAATCATAATGGTGTCAAACGCCTTCATCCGTGACAATGGGTGACCTTATTATAGAAGTATATAAAATTAGTTATACAGGGCTTTCCCTTTGTGAAGTCATGTTCACTGTGCCTGATGATTGCATAATTCTTTCAATGCCTTTCAGTATTACCCAGTGTGATCTTCTCCATAATTTTTCCAGGAACTGAGGTTAGACTAACATGTCTGTAGTTCCCTGGGTCTTCCCTCACTTTTTGTAGACTGGAATAACTTTTGCTATTTTCCAGTCAGCAGGGACCTCCTCAGACTCTCAAGACCTTTGACAGATGATAGAAAGGGGTCCTGTCATAGCATCCACTAGCTCCTTCAGAACTCTGGGGTGAATCCCTGCAGGCCCCATGGACTTGTGGACATTCAGCTGACACAACAGGTGACTTACAATTTCAGTGTGTGCAAATGGAAAGCCACTGTTCCCACACATATGGTCTATCAGTATTGTTAAAGGATGAAGCAAAAAATGCACTGAATGCCTCCACTTTTTATTCACCCCTATTAGTTAGGTAACCATCTTTAACAAGTATCAGTCCAATGTTTTCTTTAGACCTCCTCTTGCTATTAACATACTTTAAAAAACCCTACTTGTTATCTGAAACAACACTGGCCGGTTTCCACCATGAGTGGTGGAGAAGCCAATGTGGACAGGTGTGCTGCTGGACCTTGTAGCAGCAAACAAAGGACTGGTTAGGGATGTGAAGGTTGGAGGCAGCCTTGGCTGCAGTGGCTAAGAGAAGTTCAGGATCCTATGTGAAAGGAGCAGGGCAGTAGAGTAGGATTACAGCCCTGGAATTCGGAAAAGGCAACTTTGGCCTCTTCAAAGATCTACTTGGAAGAATCCCATAGGTTAGGGCTCTTGAAGGTGGGAGGGTCCAAGATAGCTGGTTAATATTGAAGTACCACTTCACAGAATCACAGAATTGTAGAGGTTGGAAGGGCCTCGAAAGATCATCTAGTCCAACACCCCTGCCAAGGCAGGGCCACCTAGAGCACATCACACAGGAATGTGTCCAGTCGGGTTTTGAATGTCTCCAGAGAAGGAGACTCCACAACCTCTCTGGGCAGCTTGTTCCAGTGCTCTGTCACTCTCACAGTGAAAAAGTTTTTCCTTATATTAACTTGTATTTCCTTATATTAACCTTATATTAGCCTTCCTCCAGGCTCAAGATCCGTCCATCCCTATGAGTAAGAAATCAAGCAACGGAGGCAGGAGACCTGCATGGACAAGCAAAGAGCTGCTGGAAAAATGCAAAGGGAAGAAGGAAGTTTACAGTATGTGGAAAAAGAGACTGCCCACTTGGGAGGAATATAGGGATGCAGTCAGAGAATGTAGGGAAGCAACAAGGAAGGTTAAGGCTCACTAGGAATTAATATTGGCAGGGGATGTCAAGGACAACAACAAGGGGTTGTTCAAATACATCATCAGCAAAAGGAAGACTAGGGAAAATGTGGGTCCACTGCTGAACGAGGTGGGTGCCTTGGTGATGGAGGATACAGAGAAGACAGAGTTAATGACTGCCTTCTTTGCTTCAGCCTTTACTGCTAGGGCTGGCCCTAAGGAAACCCAGACTCTGAAGGTAGGAGTGAAAGTTTGGAGAAAGGAAGAGCTTCCTTGGTCAAGGAGGATCAGGTGAGAGAATATCTAGAGGAACTTGACATCCACAAATCTATGGTCCCTGATGTGATGCACCCATGAGTGCTGAGGGAGCTGGCAGATGTTATAGCTAGGCCACTCTCAAACATCTTTGAAAGGTCGGAGAGAACAGGAGAGGTGTCCAAGGACTGGAGAAAAGTCAGTGTCGCTCTGGTCTTCAAAAAGGGCAAGAAGGAGGACCCAGGAAACTACAGGCCAGTCAGCCTCACCTCCATCCGTGAAAAGGTGATGGAACAACTTATTCTGGGGGTTATCAATAAGCATGTGGAGAAGAAGAGGTTATTGGGTGTGGTCAACATGGATTCACTAAGGACAAATCATGCCTGACCAATCTGATAGCCTTCTATGATGGCATAACCAGCTGGATAGATGAAGGGAGAGTTCTGAATGTTGTCTATCTTGACTTCAGCAAGGTTTTTGACACTGTCTCTCACAACATCCTCATTACTAAGCTTAGGATGTGTGGGTTGGATGAATGGACAGTGAGGTGGGTAGAGAACTGGCTGAACGGCAGAGTCCAGAGGGTTGTGATAAGCAGTGCAGAGTCTATTTGGAGGCCTGTAGGTACTGGTGTGCCCCAGGGCTCAGTGCTCAGTCTGGTCTTATTCAACATAGTCATCAATGACCTGGTTGAGGGCACAGAGTGTTCCTTCAGCGAATTTGCTGATGATACCAAGCTGGGAGGAGTGGCTGACACACCAGAAGGCTGCACTGCCATTCAGCAAGACCTGAACAGGCTAGAAAATTTGATGAAGAGGAACCATATGAAACTGAGTAAGGGCAAGTGTAAGGTCCTGCACCTACGCAAGAACAACCCGCAGCACCAGTACAGGTTAGGGCCTGACCTGCTGCGAAGCAGCACTGTGGAGATGGACCAGGGAGTCATGGTGGACAACAAGCTCTCCATGAGCCAGCAGTGTGCCCTTGTGGGCAAGAAGGCCAATGGTGTCCTGGAGTGCATTAAGAATAGTGTGGCCAGTAGGTTGATGGAGGTTATCCTCTCCCTCTACTCTGCCCTGGTGAGGCCACATCTGGAATACTGTGGCCACTCCTGCGCTCCCCAATTGAAGACAGGGAACTAATGGAGACAGTCCAGCTGAGGGCTACAAGGATTATAGGGGACTGGAGTATCTCTCGTGTAAGGACAGGTTGAGAGAGCTGGATCTGTTTAGCCTGGAGAAAAAAGGACTGAGAGGGGATCTGATCAACGCTTACAAATGCGGCCAGACTTTTCAATGGTGCCCAGTGCCAGGACAAGGGGCAATGGTCACAAACTGGAACANTCTGATCAACGCTTACAAATGCGGCCAGACTTTTCAATGGTGCCCAGTGCCAGGACAAGGGGCAATGGGCACAAACTGCAACACAGGATGTTCCATCTGAATATGAGGAAAAACTTCTTCACTTTGAGGGTGACAGAGCACTGGGACAGGTTGCCCAGAGAAGCTGTGGACTCTCCTTCTCTGGAGATACTGAAAACTCACCTGGATGCAATCTTGTGCAACCTGTGGGTGACCCTGCTTTAGACCCTGGACTAGATGATCTCTGGAGGTTCCTTCCAACCACTACCATTCTGTGATTCTGTGATTATTTTCATACTAAATCCAAAACACAACATTATACCAGCTACCAGGAAGAAAATTAACTCTATCCTAGCAGAAACCACAACACAACGAAAGTTTTAAACTCAGCCATTTCATGATCACTGTGGCCAAGACAACTACCTACTATCACATCTCCCAAGAGTCCTTATCTGTTCACAAACAGCAAGTCTAGGAGGGCATCTTTCCTAGTTGAATCACTGAGCATCTGTGACAAGAAGTTATATCTCCTACAAACTTCAAGAATTTGAATAAACAAACATAAAAAGAATAGGAAAGTTATGTTCCCATTTACTAAGTTCACTTATTGAAGAGAATCAAGCATTCTGGAATATAGACAAAAGTGTTTTAAATAATCACATCATCTGAAAGTTTCTTGTGGGCAAAATAGCTATCATTTACTGGAGCGGAGCCTAACTTCACTCTAATAAAAGTGACTCCAATACTATGACAAAGAACTGGAGGTTGGAAATTTAAGAAATGAATATTTGACCACATTTCAGTCTTGCTGTACAGGAAGTGATGGGGGTACACAAAATTACCTGAAGTCCTGCCAAAGCTTACAGATGATCTGTCAGTTCCTAAAGAATATTGTGTGCCTCAAAACCACTGCATGATTGTCGTAGCCACCAGACAATGGTTCATTAATATGAACAAGGTATTCAGGGGCAGGGGGTGCTATTTCCATAGTTCAGCTTCTTAGGATTATAGCAAGAGAGTCCTAAACAAAATGTTCCAGCAACATGCATCACAACTAAGATATTGTAATTGATATGATTTATGAAGATGTAGCATTTTCTATTAATTCTTAGGCTTCTCTCTACATGCAACTGAAAACACATATCAGTTCCCCTGTAGGAATGCAGACGTTGTGACTGAAATACAAAATAAAACACAAAGTAGCTGCATTTTTAAGTTATTTCTATCACTTTGAATATTGATTATGTTCCCAGTGATAGCAGCAGTTACAACACCTCGAAATAAGTCTTAGTGTATATTCATAGGTAAAAGAAAAAATGAGTTTCAACAAATTCGTAATACTTTTACTGGAACAAATCTTGCTTCTGACACCGTGAAATCTCCCTGACAGCACTGGAAGTGATGTAAGTTCATTTCATGGGAGCAGGGGCTTATGGACCCCAGGATACAGATGTCAGGACACAGAAATTAGGACTGCATGGACCAGAGTTCGTGGAAGGCCGGACAGTGAGTCACAGAGTTATGTATAATACTCATCATTAAAACCAGGGCAGGAAAAAAGCTGCTGGAACTACAGCAGCTTAGGGTTTCTTTTCACATAGCCTATTAGTTGGAAAGAACTAATTTGAGATAATAGAGTACAACTGGCCTCTGTGGGATTTTGTAGGTTTGTAAATGATTGCTGGTTTATACCTGTAACTGAAGTCCTTATTGCTTGTAGTCCAGCAGGCTAGCTGAGAAAATCATATAATAAGCAAGGAAAATTAAAGTGGACATTACCTTTATTCCCGTTTTTGCACTACAAGAGAACTGAGGAATGAAAGGCTGAACCTGAACAAATGTTAATTCCCACAGTTTTTTCTGTTGTTCCAGAATTTTAAGTCAAAAAAAAAAAAAAAAAAAAAAAAAAAAAAAAAAAAGAGAAGATGTGAACACTGGGAGGCAATAGCAACAGAAAGAAGGCAAAAGTACTACTAGGAGAAAAATGCAACCATTCACAAGAAGCTTCGAGACAACAGCATGATGCCAATGTAGTCAAGTGGGGTATGTCACTCTAGTACCCCTAAGAGCTGGTCCAAAGAATCCACAGTCAGAGGTTGTGTGGATAGGGATTTGAATAAAGAAGACCATATTAATGGATCTACAACTGATAAGGAAAACATAGTTTGTGATTATGAATCATCAAAAAGGGATACTAATTAAATATCCCTCAAACAAGTTTTTCAGTCCTCCTACTGAAAGAACAATCCTAATACAGGTCAAACAATACGTTCAGCACCATTCACCAGATGACACAACAGATCTATCCAGAAAAAAAAACAAAACAAAAAAACCCCAAAAAAACCAGTGAAATAATATCATGTGTTCAAGGGGAGATTCTTCTGAAAAGCTGGGAGAACTGTGAAATATCCCTTAGCTAATATTAAGTAGTTAACATGTCATTACTAATATTGAGCAACGAACTGAACAGGAACACTGGCAGTTTCCACTCATTCTTCTCATTTCTTCATTCATTTGCATTTATTCAAATGTGAATACTACCTATAGACAGCTATGGCCAACAGTCACTAACTTTCATAGATGGCTTTGTTAGTGGTAACATACTCTTCTCTGCCATGTGTTAGCTTGGTGGTGATTCTTACTCTTCTCACCCTTTTCTGCCCTTCCTCAGGCAATATACTAATGGAGTATCTTTCAGGCAGAGACGGACAAGTGCTCTTGAGGCTGGTCACCAACTAAGTCATTCTCTATCACTTATGAAAAAAACATCAATATTAGCAACCAGGACAAATGGCTTGGTCAGCTATTTGGAACCAAGAATCCAAAATTCTGAACAGAATTCACAAATCAACATGGGAATTCTAAGAAGATTAGTTAATTATATACTGTGGGTTTTATACTAAATATGTGTTTATTTTTCCAGGAAGCAATCATAAAGTCCTGATTTGGAGCTTTTGTTATGCCAGTGTAAGACAGATGCATCGTGGAGTTCTCATCAGGTGTCCTCTTTCAATTTTGCTTAGCTTTTCCAAAAAGATTACTGAACTATTCTATATTTATAAGAAGAGCAACCTTCAAATCATGGAATTGTGTTTGGACAGTATAGTATACTGACTTATAAACTCAAAGGCTTCGAGGAACTTCTATTCCACCAATTTCCATGAGAAATTTACCTACATGCAGATAATTCCCCTAACAAAGCAGAAACCACTATTCAAAGGTGCAGCTGAACTACTCAGACAAAGCAGCGCGCCCATAACTTTTGCCTTCACACCTCCAGCCAAGAAAGTAATATGCAGTGATGTTGTGATTATGGTTACTCATTATACATATCACAAATAAAAGTAGTCTCTGTAAAGCATACGTTGATTCTAATTTCTGGGGAAAGAAACCAAAGGAGATCCCTTTATCTGAAACCAGCAGCTGCAAGTGAAAGCCGAGTGAAATCAATAAAGGTTTGGAAAAGAAAAATTCAGCTCTGTAAAAGATTTTATAGCCTTACAAAGAACAGTAACTCCTTGAAAATTACTCATCTTTTTTCTATGGTGTCTAGATGCATAGTAGGTAGAGAAGTCCATCTCCAGGCTTTTACTAGGGGTCAGAATCTCACCTCTATTTAGCTGTCTAATTATTGAGTTCTAAAGTCATATTGAAGCAACATTTAGGCTCTTTTTCCAGTTAATGAAGAGCAATAAAGTATCCATAATGATATACATTAACAGAGATGTGAGCTTGAGTTGCAGTCAACTAGTTGAGTTGCACTCAACTAATTAAGTGCAATTCATATCCTTCTTAGAGTTTCCAAAAATCACCTTCCCTGGGAAAAGCCATGGTACTTCACTGACTCTGAAGGAAGCATTGGGATGTCTATCTGTTAGATATCCATATTTGACAAATTATTCCGTCCCCCAATTGCCTAATCCCACTAATACTTAAAAAGCCTGGTGAGATGTTTATATGGTTTATGTTCAATTTTATTTAAGCTAAGGTTCTTAAAACCTGGGTTTCATGCTACTAGCTTGTTCCATGCAAGTGCAAGTCTTCCCTACTGTGCAGTCTTTTGCAATCTTAAATCTAACCACTAAAGCTCTGAGGGAAAACTGGGCTCTTCTGAGAAAAGGTGATTAACCTCATTTATTTAATTCTGGACTTTTTTTTCCCTTTAACAGATGGTGACCTTCACTAACTGCCAGAAATCCTCAAGCACGTGTTGACCTGTAACTAGTCATTTATTCCAGGGAAAGTGTGCAACAGTTTGACTCTCCACTTTATACTGGCTGACCTACAAGGTTTTTCTTAGTGTTTCTGCTCACAGCAAACTGGACTTTTCACCATATGACAGTGACCTCAGAAACCAACAGCATAATCTGCTACATAAACAATATGTTTTCAAGATAAACATAATGGTGGATCAAAGCATGATGAGTGCTTCCAAAAAGGGGCATGTTAGCTTCGTATTTGTTATGCAATCATTCTGAGCATGTTGCTGTGCTGATTTCTTTCCCTTGCATATCAGGTTTCATCTCTACTTCATACACCCATTTAAAAACACTATATATTTACTCCAACAGAGGTTAAATGTCTCAAAGATGGATTTAAGTGCACAATCTCTCCTATTTTTCTGTAATTACATTGCCTTCCATGTTGCAGTACTGGTCTCAAAATAACTCCTCAGTTCCCTGCAATCAAAACTCCTGAGCTAGTTCAAGCTCCAGGAATTCAGCCTACAGAGAGCTCAAACTAAACAGACTCTGCCCTGATGGAAATCAGGCACTTTCCCAAAAGGTGATAATGGATAGGCACCAGATGGCCAAGGACAAAACAAACTCTCCTGGTGTGTGCCAAAAAAAAAAAAAAAAAAAGAGGGAGGGCAGGAGGGAAGAGGAGAAAAATATGGGCTTCAAAGGAAAAGAGTAAAACCAGCAGTAGCTAGTGTATCTGCAGTCTGAATTATCACAACACAGTAGACAGCCGTTTCACACATTGAAATCAGTTAAAACATTTGTGCCCTGCTTATTAGTACACATCCATTAAGCAAATGAAGCACGAGTTACACTTCAGTTCAGCCACAAATTGTTGGGCACCATACAGGCATAAACAGGTGAATTTGAAAGGCTTGTGAAGTGCAAGAGGTCAGGCAGATGGACCATTGCTTCTCAGACTGAAACCTCAGAGTCTGCAAGCCCCAAACCACCCCTCAGATTGCTCTCTAATAAGCATGTTCCTGCAGACCCTCATCTGGATCAGCCATCTGTTTCATCTGCTTAAGAAAGATATTTCAACCCCATAACAGAGTTAACTATCAAAGTTTCATGCAATGTCATCATGACTCCATAAAAGAAACTTTCATTACCTTTGCAGACTGCAAGGATCTTCCACTCTTTTTGGTAAGGTACCCTGAACATCAAAATGAGCATCTCCAAGAATGATGGAGGCAGTGAGGCTCTGTTTCCAGCCTGCAAAGCCTTTCGTAAAGGCAGACACTCTCTCCTCCTTTCAGGGCCATGCAGCAGGAACCTTTGTTCACCAGCCACTCTGGGGATGAGAGTCCTACACCAGACTCGAATAGGGCAGGCACTCTTCACAGCAGCAGCACCAGCTCTGCTTGTCCCCCATGCTGTGCCAGGGAGCTAGCTTCCCTCTAGAACAGGCCACAGACTCCAGGGGAATCCGAGCATATGGGAGGTCAGAGGAGCAGTTAGGGTGAAGGGAGAGCCCAAAATCCTATTAATGACCTTTTGACAGAGCTCCCTGAAACCAGCCTTCCAGGAAGCTGTAGGCCTGCCACTGCAAACCTGTATTCAGCATCCTTCAGGCAGCACAACACAGCACTGTAAGGGCACCCTCACCCTCAGCCACCACCTCTGTGGGGCTCTCCCTAGTTTGGAGGCTCCAAATCATACAAGGATGGATAGAAGCTTAGCCAAAGACAGGGGCCAGACAGTCATGGTTTCCACAGGAATGCAGTGAACTGCATGCAAGGGTGCTGCCTGGAAGATGGAACAAGCCAGAAACAGAGGCAAAGGACAGCAGGATGCAGGAACTCTGGAGCCAGGCTATGGGGACAGGTTTCAGCAGCAGTGCGTAGCCCAGCGCACAGCTGAGAAAAGAAGCAGAAAATGCTCTGGTGGCCATGCCCTCATGGCCCTGCTCTGGTGGCAGTGGCTCAGAGCCGCTGGGTGGCCCAGCCAGGCAATGCTTGTGGGCACCCTGGGAGAATGGGGAGGGCAGCGTTGCTGGGAGGCCGAGGAGGAGCTGGGAGCCATCCCACAGCCAACCCTTAGCAGAGAAGGGCCTTTCCCAGTGGCGCGGAAGAGGCTGGGTGACATTTGGTGTCACCTGGGAAGCCACTGCAGATGTCTGAAGAGGAAACAATATGTCAGCGAGCCGTCCCCCTCTCTCCTCCCCACCACACAGCCACAGCACCTGTGCGGAAGCATTATCCCGTCTCCCCCAGCACAGCTGTGCTTTTTAAAAGTTTGCAGTTCTGCATTTTTTAAATTTCATGGGTTAGTTTAAAACACAGCTTTGGAGTTTAAAAGGCTTCATTGGTGTTTGCCCGCTTTCAAGGAAATGTGACATGAGCTACCTCAGAGCTCTGCTTGACTGGGTTTTCATCGGGGAAGGGGAGTAATTTTGTGGGGACAAGGCAATACCACTACTGCAATAAAACAGATTTCTGGAAATATTACACTTAGATTTACTCTAAAATACTCTGCCTTTTTCATTCAGAAAAGGAAAAAAAAAAAAAGAACCCATGGGCTAAGCTCACTCCCAGTGCAACT
Organism: Psophia crepitans; assembly: GCA_013399095.1. Classification (NCBI taxonomy): domain Eukaryota; kingdom Metazoa; phylum Chordata; class Aves; order Gruiformes; family Psophiidae; genus Psophia; species Psophia crepitans. The sequence continues at coordinate 212,467 of VWZZ01004739.1, forward strand.
ACAGCTAAATGTACTGGATTCTGTGGCACTTCTGCAAAGGCAAATTATCCCCATTCCTACTATAAATGTTCAAGAAAGTAAGTAGAGCATCTGCAGAATTGGGGGAATTTAATATCCAACAAAATGACTGACTTGGCCATGTTTAAATAGTCTGCATTAGATATACAACTGCAGATCCCTGTAGTGATTTGAAAACCAAATTCTGCAAGTGACTAGAAGATCAAGACGAGGCCACAGATGGCAGAAGCTATTCCACATTTCACAGAGAATCTTCCTACTTCCATTCAGATGAAAGAATATTAGCAAAGTTAGTGCATTTTTGAAAGGAAAGGCAAATTAGTTCATTATTCCTTCTGCCATTACAGGTTTTTTTCTAAATTTTCAACTTAAAAGCTGTATGCTCCATGTACATTGGCTACCACCTTAAACAAAGGAGACTGTAAGTTTTCAAGACAAAGCTACCCTACAAATTCGTATATTTAACAGGCCTATTCATTTAAATCAGTCAGTTCAAAATCTAAATATTGTTAGACCTGAGAATTGAAAGGTGCCAAAATACAGAATTTCCACAGCTGTAAACAGTAAATACCTGAAACTGGGAGAGTAAGAATGCATGAAACTTCCAGTAGAGTGTGTTTTGCATTAATGTACACAAATCAAATGTTTTGTGAACGATTTAAGTAAGTGAATGAAACGTCAGGAATGAAGCAATATAATCCAGTAAAGTAAAGCATGCATACCCTGAGGCAGAAGTGGTTTTAGTTTTCTTGTCATAGCACAGCATTTTGTTGTGTGTTTGTGGAACGAAGTAGTGGACACTTGAAACAAGGAGCTGAGCAAAATTCTAGAAAGTCTTTGGAGATATTTCTGGTCTGGCGCTAAAGAACAGGTCTCTGTTTAGGGTCAAAAGCCATACAACAAAGTGCCTTGAAAAAATTAGACTTTCCCTCAGGCAGGATTTCACTTTCCTCTCTGTTCTAACATCTAAACTGTTCCTCTACTTTTTCCTGTATGCAAATATAATGCAGATTGCCGACAATTTATACTAGTAGTGTTGGGGTTTTTTTTTATTTTTTACTACCACACTCAAAAATCCATTTCCTTTCGGAACAACATTTTTTTTAATTCTTTTGTTCTCTAGCTCTGAGCTAAAGAATTTAGCAACTGGAGGCCTGTAGTGTTCTAGGGCTGTGAGTTATCCATAGGTCATAGAATCATAGAATCCCAAAAGTTGAAAAGGATCTCCAAGATTGTCAAGTCTAACTGTCAACCTAACACCACCATGCCAACTAAACGATGTCCTGGAGTGCCACGTCTACACATTTTTTGAATGTCTCCAGGGACTGTGATTCAACCGCCTCTCTGGGCAGTCTGTTCCAACACCTCACTACTCTTTCTGTGAAGAAGTTTTTCCTAATATCCAACCTAAACCTCCCCTGATGCAACTTGAGGCCATTCCCTCTTGTCATATTGCTTGTTACTTGAGAGAAGTGACTGACACACTCCTCACTACAACTTCCTTTCAGGTAGTTGTAGAGAGCAGTCAGGTCTCCCCTCAGCCTCCTCTTCTCTAGACTAAACAAGACCAAAAATTGATGGACCCAAAACTGGACACAGTACTCAAGGTGCGGCCTCACCAGGTCCAGCCTTGTCCTTCCCGAAGAGGTACTCCATCGAGAATCCAAACATGAAGATCCTTTTAACCCACTGCAAGATCAGACTTGCTTAAACAGAAAAGAAAAAAAAAAAAAAAAGCACCTCTGTAAACACCCTGCCACCCACTGACTGAGCTTTGCAGAGTTCAAGCTTTTGCTACAAAGTGGTATCTTCAGAAGAACTGCTTTTAATTAAATCTTTACTTCCTATCTTTGTCTTTTGGATTACATATCCATGTATTCATTCTTTTCACAAATCATCTCTGTGTTTCATTTCAGGTTCATACGTTGTCTATTACTCTAATTACCAGTAGTAAAATAAGCAGCTTGAGTTACGACTTTTTGAGGGAGTTTAAAGTCACTATGCATTATAGCATCCTTAGAAGTAGAAGACTGGCCCTTTCCAAAATGTTGCTTGGGATGATGTCACTAAAAGCTAGCACTTCAGATGCTGTTCCTTAGTCCAAAATAATCTCTCTTTTAGAGAATAAAAAATCCATTACTTTTCCTTGAAATTTTTTTCAGATCTTCAAGGAGTATTTATCAGGAAACAGCATTTGTATAAAGAGCGAGCCTTCAGATGTATTTCTGCATGTTTTAATTTCATCAAATTAAATGTGTACTTCATTAGTAGCCCACTATGGTTTATATGGTGATTTTTTAAAGAAGGAACAGGCATGTTTCTCTTATGCTTTAGCTTTCTTAGGTCACACAATTTATCTGTGATATCTTCATCCCTGCCACAGTACTATGTCCTACTGTCTTATGGGCTGTTAAGTGCTGCAAGCCTGCAAATAATTATCCCGCATTACTGGGGGCTAGGATTGGACCCCATGTGAATCATCCTGCATGATTGCATTTAGCTGTGCTACCCAGCACTGGGCTCGCCAGAAAGAACCCCTGGTGTTAAAGCGCATGCTCCGCTGGTGTGTGTACAGCACTTTCCATGCCATCATGGTGCTTTTCACACTTCAGTGTGATTCTGCTGAAAGATTGTTATCTTTGATCAATCACAGCTCTGCCTTTCAGTGGTACGTATTTTTAGATGAAGTGGAAGTAAGCCATTGACATTTTTCTCCTTTTTTTTTCTTTTGAAGAGTACTTCTCATATGTTGTTTACTGTCCTCCGTCTCTGTGAGTGTTTCTTCTCCACTGAGAGGAACATGCTGTTCACGTGCGCTCGCTCCTGCTCATGTTTGTGTTGCCTGGAAAAGACCAATATTCCCTAACTGCTTTGTGCCATGCACTATAAATCACATTTGTGTCCCATTTAAAATATAAACCACAACAGACACAGAAGAACAAAAGGAACCACACGCCCAGCTTTTTTGACAAAACTCCCACACATTGATAATTAAAAGCACATAAAACCATACACAGGCTAGGAGATCTCGAGCGGCTGTCATGCCTCATGCTGTCTGTCTCAGCCTCCTCCACTTTCAATTCTGCCACAAAATTGCCTGGAACAGTAAAAAGGGCAGGAGAAGATTAACATAAACAATCTGTGAAACAATGGAGATTAAAATAATAGTAAAGATTGCCTGACAAGTGTGCTTTCATGAGACTCTGGGAAATCTTTGCTTTAATTAATTATCTGCACTTGTCCAAGGGATATCTGAAGCACTTAAACACTAAAAGGAGAACAATGCATTTTAAAAGCCATGTCTAACACAAATAATTGTTGAAAACCTTTTAAGGAACTTACTGCATAGGCAATGTGGATAAGGGATTCTGGCTGCATGTTTGGTTTATATTTTGCAATCAGACTTACTGGCTCTACAGACTTGAACTGTAATCCTGCAAACTCACATGTGAGTATTCCCGCTAGACTGAACAGAACTATTCAAAGGACGGGATTGTCCAGTCTGTTGTATATACTACCAAATGTAGTGAACAGTACTCATTGTATTGGCTATCATGGTTGCTGCTGTTGCAAGGCTCCAACCATTTGTGCTTAATATATGTAAGGCATGGTGAATCCCATGCCGCATATACCTCATTACCCTATTAGCAGTTTAAACACCTAAGAAGGAACCAAACATATTAACGAAGTGTGGAAAGAGAAATAACAATTTGAAAGGCTAAAGGCTTTTACCCAAGGATGTTTAGCAGATCAAAGGCAAAGCTCAGTAGGAAAACTAGGGCTCTTTGTTCCACATGCAACACCACATACAAGGTGGCAATGCCTACTTCACAGTGGGATTTTCTCCTTTCTTTCAGAATCAGGCCCTTTTTTAGACATATTACAGCAAGTGTAACATGGAAATGAGATGAAGGACCTCACTGATCTCAACCATATATTGATGAATATTTTAGTCTAAAAAATTATCAACTTTGAGCAGTCTCATTTCTCAACTCAATTTTGGCACCCATTTTTTCACATTAAATTATATTTATCTTCTGTTAATTCTAATTCAGCTGAATAAGGATTGCTAGGACATAACCATTCTTAAAATAACCAAGGCCCTTTTGTAAACGCCAGTTCTTTACATTCTTTCTCCTAGTTTTAGATCTGCTGTTAAGTATCTCCCAAAGAATTATTTGCTACTAATCTTCTGTGCCAGTATGTTATAGGTGTTTCACCCAAAGCAAGGAAGATGCGCTTGGGGAACTTACATAATGTCACATGAGCTCCACATCTCCAGGTTTTCCTGCCACATATTCTACCACATTTGCTCACTTTGAGCAGTGCCAGCCACTAGCAGACCCTGATTTCCCCAGACCTACACCAAGAGTAAGTACTATTGAATGTAAGTGAATAACTCTGAATCTAGGGATCATAAAAGTAATTACCTCCAGGACAAATTTACTCCTCTCGTATGTCTAGTCAGAAGCAATCAACAAGAACAATTATTTACTTTAAAAGCCTAAATTAGTGACTAGGTTCAAGTGAACTGACAGCAAGATGAAAGTTAATTAGCTCTATTTGTTAAATTTTTTAATGCTAGTGAAAAAGACCTTCTCATCTTGAGGTAATTAATTGCCTTTTGGCTATTCAAGCTGTTCATGACTGCAAGCCTGAAAGGGCTTGTTATGTCCCAAGAAAACAAACCAGCCATATAAAACCCTGGAACATCCTACCACCATTTCCATCAGGAAATTCAAACAGCTCTTTGTCCAGAAAGAAAAAAAAAACAACAACTAAAACCAAAAAATCCAAAGTAAAAAAAAAAAAAGTTCTTTTGAACATAGAGTTCTAGGAAAGAGTCTTGAACTGTTACTAAATAAAAGGGAAGAAGAAATCAAACTTCCATGAACTGCCTGCTGATTTTCTTGGGTACTTTGGTTAATCTCCATCCTCCATTAAAAAAAACAAAATCCAAAATAGGTGACATATTTCCATTTATGCATTTATTGTGTTATCTGAATTAATGATGCATTGACACTTGATTTTAGAAAGAAAAAAAAAAAAGAAAATACACATATACATCTTTGTCTTATTGAAAAGAGTACCTTATTTTGCATGATCTGAAATTATTTTTTTCTCTTCAGCTGTCTAAAAACAAAGCAAGAATTTATGCGTTAGCGCCAGTACAACTGAGAATTCTGCCACTTACTTCAATGAAACATTTTCTTCTCCAACTATTACATTTTATTCCTCCTGTCTTTACTTCCAAATCTTAACAAAGTTGAAGATTATAAAGATGTTATATAGAGTGATGCTCAACATTTTAAACATTTTTGAAATATAAATAAAATATTTTTTTTATCTGAATTTTTTTCATGTTATTTCCAACAAGGGACCCTGTGTTTCAAATCTTCAAATTATGTGTTATCTGATGCAGTCAGTCTAAAAATTGATCAGAAAACAATGATACTACATGAAAATCGTTCTACAACTTTGTAATTAAACTTGTATGGAAGCAAAACAGGATATTTCACATTTTTATAAGAATTCTTTTGGGAATGGAAAAAAAAGATTAAAAGAAAAAGTGGGAAAATAGTTGTTTTGGTTTTCATCTGGAAAAGAGGATGAGGGCTGTAACAGCATTTTAAGCTTTTTGTAATGGTCTTAGGAATTGCAGCAATTAGGCACAGTACCAAAAGCTTCTTTCAACGCATTTTTAATTTATTTTTTTTAAAGTAAATCAGACATATCTATGTCTATTTCTTTCACGCCATTCCTGCACATACACTATTTTTGCTTAGCTTTTATTATTGAGCTTTCAGTCTGTTGTTGCTTGGTGGTTTTATTTCACCATTCCTATAAGCAGTATTTTTTATGTATTTAACTGTAAGCTGATTAACACAGATATCATATTCTTTCTCCAATTCATTACTGCAATATAAAAGAATTATTACTATACTGAATTAATCTAGTAAGTGAATGTTATATGTGGTATCTACCTTGACTTCTCACAATGTTTCATTATTTCTTGCACATTGCAAGAAATCACACAAGAGAGAATCTTGAGTGACAAATCTATGTTTCTTCATGCATGCCATTTCCAAAGTACAGCAGTGCTTGCATGTTTTGTTCTGCTTTTTTCTTTATAATTCCCTGTAGTTAAGTAGATGCTGGTGAAGGTAGTTGACTTCAAAATCACTGCAAATGACACAAATTTTCTCAAGTCGTTGAAGAAATAATTTCACTTAAAGTAGTCTTTCAGTAATTCCTCAGTCTCGCAGTAATTCATATCCATAAAACTTTACGTGAATGAATTTTTTCCTGTAATTTCTTGCTAAATGGCAAACAACTGGCTTTTTCCATGGTTTGCTTAACAAAGAATGAGAATTGAAGTCCTAACCCAAGAAATGGTGGCCATTAGTCAGTCAATGGTTTATGGAAAGAGAATTGAAGGAAAATTTTCATTACCTACATAGCAGATACCTCTGCCCACTAAAATTCTTCACCAAAGACACGCACTTCCACATGAAATTGTACAGACTGCTACTTTCAACCTAGAATCTTGTCTGAAAATAATGATGCTATATTGATTTTTTTTTTATATAGCTTTCAATTTATATTTAATAGGAAGCTGACCTGGAATATTTGGAGCCGTGGTTTTTTAATAATTATTTTTGGGACAGAAGGGAGAGGAAGATTTTGCACTTTTTATTTAAAAATTATGGGAAAGGGTGGAACTAAAAAGCCTAAGGAAGTGGAGGTTATACACACTTAAAAACCAGAAACACTCATGTTGTTTGGCTTATGTCCAGGAAGAAAAATCTAGTGAGACATCTTGAAGCCTTTAAAATCATAATTTTCAACTCTGAAGAATTCTTATATTATCCATGCTAAAAAAAAAAAAATAAAATAAAAAGGAGCATAGGTCCTTTTTCTCCATATATACATTTTCAGATCACGGTTAAAATGTATTATAGGTACGCTAGTTGGGGGTTTTTTAGGTCAGATTGCCTGGTATTCTAGGTACTTTATGTTTGGGTCACAGAGAGTTCAGTAATAGACATACACTGTTGCTCTGCTGCATGGATAGAATGTGTTTTTCCCAAGGCCTTTTACTCACAGAAGCAACATTTGAATATTATAAGACATTTTGAAGGGTTGTTGCCTTTTGGTTTGTTTTGTTGTGTTTTTGTTTTGTTTTTTTTTAATTTGTAACACTCCTCTTAGGAAGGTTTTTGTTGTCCCTGTTTTGTTTGCTTGCTTTTGTAAGCTGAGAAGCCATGTTGGCTAGGAATTAATTAGCAAAACTTCCCTACTCAAATGTAATTGACCCTTGGAAACAAAGTTAAAAATACTGGTCCAGCAGAGAACCCATACATCAGGACTGTTTCAGTTTAAGTGTTTCTCACTCTTCACAAGCACAAAGACCACATGAGGCGATGGAAAGCCTCTGCACATGTTTCATAACCCTGCCAAATTATTCAGCTGAAAAGTTGGTAATTACATGTAACTATTTTTGGCTGTTTAAGCAGAGGCCTCACGCAAACAGTCAGAATTTCATTGTTCCTCAGCCTGGATGATTACCAATGACACATCCTCTTCACCAGAATCTTCCCTCTTCGCTGTACTTTCTATTATACTCTTTGGCAAGATAAAGCATCTTTCTCAAATTCTCTCTTGATCAAAGCTGCTGTAAGCACAACAGAGAAATCAGCATGACTACCTGGCATTGCTGCTGCTCCCTCATCCCAAATGTGCACACTGTAGCTGCCTCCTCCTGCTCGCCTATACTATCTGTAAGTTTTGTTCATCAGTATTAGAACCAGATTGATTAGACCTCTTGAGCTGATGGACAGATTAGGAAAAGCATTAACAACTGCTCTATTTCAAGTGCCATGTCTTTTGAAAGCAGCCCAATCGTTCCATCTAGACAGGATTAAAAGCCAATCACAAGTAAGCCAAGCAAATGGTAGCCAAAGCATAAATCATCATTACATGCTGGCAGCTGGCTGCAACTACATGACTATTCACAAACAGGATGCTTGGTGCCCTTTTATGTGGATCTTGTGTTCTTTGCATATGTTTGTTCCACATGAATTGTTCCCTTGGAAATACAGGGGGACAACTAAGGTGCTGAGAGAATAATAAAATACTTCATTGTCTCCTGCTGGCTTTTATTCTTGGATGAAAGACGTTTTTATTCATGGACAAAATAAGATCTGCAGAACTGATACAAAGAGAGATAAGTAAAATCTGCAATGTGTCCTTTAGATGTGATATGCAAAGCATATATGTTCTTGAGCCTTTGCCACCAACACAAACTGACTTACAAAATCATACGAGCTGCAACGCATTCCTCAAGGTTTCCATCCAGCCACAACATTAGTACTTCTTCACCAGTCCCTGGAGTTCTCTAGCTATATGGTATTTCTGCCCCAACCTATGGTCTCTTTAGTCAGAGAAACATTAAAAATATCAGCAAGAGTTCCTTTCCTCTTGGAGTTATACCAACAGTGTTACCACATGCGTGAAGATCATCTCCCCTTCAGGAAGAAGATTGTATGTTTAAATTATTCCATTTTTAAAAGTCACAGTTTAGAATTCAATATGATTTAGTGGCTTGGGTGGTTGGGTGTTTTTTCTATATTTGTTTTACTGTCTTTTCACTACATCTAATTGTTTTTCATAAAGAAGTCAAGGAAACATATTTCAGTCACAGAGATACATAAAATTGTATAGTTACGCCAAAGGGAAAAAAAAAAAAAGGAAAGCCCACTAACTTACAGAATACATATTTTTCCCTCTTAATCAAAACCAATCTTTGTGGCATGATTCCATGCCAAATGTTATTCTTTAGGTCATTTTCTCAGTTAGTTGAATACAAAGACTCAATATCCAAAATAAATACCTTCAATAAAGGGTGTTAGAGCAATCTCAAAAATCAACAGAATAGCCAAGTAACAGACTCTTTTCTCTACCTGTACATTCACACATATTCACACCTCCTAGCATGGGAAATACTTTTGAAAAGCATAATCATTATAAACCGTCTCAAAGCAATCCCAACATCTGCCATTCAGTTGTTCTGCCATTCAGACATAGAGGTCAATACCTTATCTGTAATAGTTGTAAATACCAGATGTAAATACCAAAGAAAGGTGTAAGAATTTCAGCATAGGCAGGTGTTGGATAATCATCTGTCATGTTAGCTTTCATCTTGAATCCTAATCTCTGACGATGGTTTAAGCATCAAAACATGACACTGAGTCCTTTCAAAACATGTTAGCTTTATCAGGTGTAAGTCTGAAGTTCTTAAAACTCATGTAAATGTCCAGGGCTTTTCCAGACCTCACTCAGTGCTTCATCTCATTGACTTTCTCTGGAAAAGTGCTGCATCGGTGTTTCAGTAGACTTCCTGGTTATTGCTCGAGTCTCGGAGGGCTTACTAGAGCTTGAGATACTGTTTTGTATATAATCCTCATTTATCTAGACCAAGAAATATGTACAGAAATCCCAGATTTTTAATTTCACAAACCTTATAGCCAGCACAGACATGGTCATCTCATAGAAGAAATTTATATACACAAAGAAAATCAGAACCCCACTAAAGCCTGTTTATAAACAGTGCTATGAAAAGAGCTTGACATACTGTGAAACCTCTTCCAAAAGTTAATGCAACTTTTCTGACTAAGACGGATTGATCCTATGTGACTTTGTGAGACAGTGGTTGCTTTTCTGCACAGGAATGAGCATCACTCTTATCTTCTTTGGATTACTTTACGTAAACAATAAATTCCTTCCAAACAGCCTTAGTTATTCAATGTGGCAATGGCACATTAACCCACTAATTTCATCCTACCCAATATTTTGTTTTATCCATATATTACACCTAATACACCAATTTAAATACCTGATTGTTATATTCACCAATATACATTGTCAGAATTGTCAGTAGCTTCATATCCTGATAACATATTAAGTAATATGAGAGTTGCTAATTATTCTAGAGCTGGAACCTATTAAAAATACCAGAAAGCTAACCCAGAAAAGGGTGCTTTCTATTAAATTCCCAGCAGGAGTGAAAAGTCTATGAATCCAATTAAGTGACCTCATAATTTCTGCTTGAAACCAAGGCCTTTTGGTCTACACACAAATTTTTTCCTGAGATAGGTTTTCAGGTGAATGGGATTATTTTAAGTAAACGCTGTACTGATATCCTGCTAATAGAGATCCTTTTATTCCAGTAAGCTTATTTGCCTTCCTACAGGGTATAAATCAACTGTAACACTTTTATATCTGCATAATTGAATACACAGTAGTAACTTTCATGTCACTGCAGAAGTGTCAGTAAGACAAAGTAACTTAAAAAAAAGCAGCTGTGAAAGGCTGGCAGAGGGTCACGTAAGCTTCATAAAAATTTTCAGGGAAAGATGGTGTCTACTGGCTTAGCCCTTAGCCCTCAAGACCTTGTGAATGTGTCTAAAAGCCAATGTAGTCAAAAGGCTTCGAAACACATGCTAACTATTAGAATACATTTAAGCACCATTTCTGAATAAAAATGTTTTCCTGAATCAGGGCCACAGACAGGCTCAGAGCTTCTCTCTGTGACCCAGCATCCCATGTGGATTGCTGTAAGTGTTGCCCTGAGGAACTGGAACTGGATATTCCACACAATGATTCAACAGTCGACATTTTTCCAATTTGTGCTGGTCCTTTATATTTCCAAGAATGGGTGGTCCCTACTGGCATTGCACCAGTGTTAAATAAGGTAAAGGTGTGTTGAACAGCAAGCCTCAGGAAGATATTACTATTATACTTACTTGTATGGCTTGTAAAAGTAGTTTTCTTGCCAGCAGCAACAACAGTAGTAAGTAACTGGAATTGCTTTATTTCAGAGACTAATGGTAAGTGCAAATAAAGACTTCTTTGCTCAGAAAACAACAGCCCTGTGAGTTAACAGAAAACAGAATAACTGGTAGCTTATCCTCTAAGTAACAAATCTGGTTTAACAACAACCCACATATATGTCTCAGAGGAATCTTTCTGCTACGTATTTCTCCCTAGCTCAGGGATATACTACCTTAGGTCTGCTATTCAGAACCACTTCAGCAGCTTAGAGAGGAAAATGTACATTACAGAGAAGAACTAAGTTAACTGCTCCACTGAATCTGAGTAAAATAATTTCCTTCAATTGTAAGTCAACTGTTTTATAAAAAGAACAGCTTTAATCACAGCCCTTCCTACACCACAGAATAAGCAATAAGGCTTAGCTGCTGATGCACTTTTCCTGTGGCTGGTGATCAGTCCAAGAAACTATTGCAAAACAGGATTTCAAGTAAATTTTGAAGCCTCCTTCAATGTGAGATCCTCGTTTTGGTGCACAGGAATGGGAAAATCAACCATAAGAAATGGAAAAAGATGAAGTTATGACTGGAAACTATGGAAAAAAGCGTATTTTTTTTAAGGTTGAAAAAAAACCCCTCTTACAAGCAGTCCACTCCCCTGTGGAGTTTTAATACAACACCGTTATTTGGAAATAACATGAAGGTTTTTCATTTATTGATGTCTACTCTCCTTCCTACTGGCACAAACTTTTGTGACGTATTCACTCTAACGTAAAATTAATTTATTTTCTGTAAGATTCCTATCATAAGACTGTAGTAAACAAATATTTCCATCTGTTTTGGGAGAGAAATGATTAAAGACTTGCCAACAATGGAAGTGAGTATGGATACAACCACCCAACCCAAACCCAATCCAGCCCAGTCCCCAGACTTAATAGCAATAATCAGAGCGGCAAGGGACAAACCAAAGATGACAGAACACAAGCTAAAACCCTGGATATAAATGATCCAGAACTGAGGAACAGATGAGCTAAAATATCATTCCAAACTTCGCGACTTGATCTCATCCCAATGTGGACTGAAACTAGGCCCATGACTGCACTGCCTTGCTAAGTGGGAACAGAGCTGTGCCACAGCCCTGTGTCTGGTTTGAGAATAAGAGGATTCATTGTTGCAGTCTCGATAACTTAAATATTAAATGCAGATTGAGCTAGTAAATTCAGGGTCTGAGTTTTGAGCAATATGGGAGGTATATGAATCCAACACTGAGTCAGGTCTCAGGCTCTCTTGCTGTTAAGCCAAAGCTGTACCTCTGCCCAGTATGCATTTCCAAATTCTGTAAATAATGGTTCTCTCTCCTCCACATATTGGTTCTTCTGAAACCCGCCCCCCAGCCCCCAGCTTCTAATTCTTCTCTTCTCCTCCTCCTCTTCATTCTCCTCCTCATCATCACCATCTTCCTTCTCATCATCATTCTCATCATCATCAGCAGCAGCAGCAGCAGCAGCATTCTCCTCCTCCTTCTCCTCTTCCNTCTTCTTCTTCTTCTTCTTCTTCTTCTTCTTCTTCTTCTTCTTCTTCTTCTTCTTCTTCTTCTTCTTCTTCTTCTTCTTCTTCTTCTTCTTCTTCTTCTTCTTCTTCTTCTTCTTCTTCTTCTTCTTCTTCTTCTTCTTCTTCTTCTTCTTCTTCTTCTTCTTCTTCTTCTTCTTCTTCTTCTTCTTCTTCTTCTTCTTCTTCTTCTTCTTCTTCTTCTTCTTCTTCTTCTTCTTCTTCTTCTTCTTCTTCTTCTTCTTCTTCTTCTTCTTCTTCTTCTTCATCTCCTGTTTTTATCCTGTTATTTTGTCATTTGGTTTTGGTTGGGGTTTTTTTTCCCTCTTCTGAACGTTCATTTATACTTTTCTTTATGGTCTCCTTATTCATATTCATCAGTCTAGAAAATGGCATAAAATGAATGAGTCCTGATTATCTGAAACATGAAGAATCCCTGCACTTCCTTTTATATTTGTGGCAGTACAGGTAGTCAGTGTCTTTAGGAATCAGAGATTTCTCCTTTCTATGTACTGGACTACACTGACTTCACAAAATGTGCTAATAATGACAGCAAGAATGGAAAAAGCAAACAAACAAACAATTCTGTGTGAAACTTAAAGCGAAGAAAGCAGGCTCCACACCTTGCAAGCTCACCTTACAGATGCAGGCATTTATGGAGTGAAGGGACATATGTCAAAGCATTAGAAATAAGGAACGTGATGCTTTAATCATCTCTTCCACAAATACGGATCTAAAGGTGAACACAGAAAAACATTTAAATTAGATTTTTTAGGAGTGTATTTCAGGATAAATTGTTGACAATTATATTATCCAGAACTTGTTTTCCAGGAATTTCTGTTCTGTGTTACGGGCCGGGGGGGAGGGGCGGGGGGGTAGGTTTTCAGACCTTTCATCTGAAGTCTTTAGTCCTTAATGCAATGCTCAGGTCTGGCTCTACTTTGAAAAGGAAACCCACATGATATTTCATTTTCTCATCCCGCTTTTTGCAAAAATTACTGATTTTCTAGTACAATGAATCTGGAATTTTAAACACCCTGAGCCATCCATGAGCTTTTTCTTCCCAAATTGTCTCTTGGAGTCAGTGAGACTAACAATGCCTCATTTTTTCTTCCTTGTCTTTGAAAATGCTCTATGATGCATTGTCTCTGAAAATGCGCTTTGATGTTTTGTTTTCTATAGCATCCACTCACATATTTTCCTGCTTATTCAGACTTCCACTAGAATTTACATATTAACTTTAGGATTGTTAGTTTATTTTCTAAGTCCATTAAACCAAGGTGTATTCTCAATGGATGTAGATGGATTTGTGTCATATGCATATATATTGCACAGGTAGATCTACAGCAAAACTTGCAAGGATGGAAGTGAGATGAGCAAGCTCCTGCAAACCTACTCTGAAGACTCAAGATCTCTGAGACATTGCTTTTCCCTCACACCTCAGAAAAAGTCTATCAGGCACCTGGATTTCACTGTCAGCCTCAGGGTCTCCCAGACTCTCCAGTGCTGCACTGTGCAGTTATATCACAGCAGGCTCCTGGGTCTCAGCTCCATCCTAGCGTGCCTCTTACAACAGGACTTGCAAAAGGATTCTCAAAGGCATCTTTACAGCAAACTACCACAGTGACTGCCTGATGGGAAGTGGGTCTCTCCAGGGTGCCTTTAAACCAGCTATATCACCAGTCAAATTCTAAGCCACTACTTTCTGCAAAATATCTACAGCAAGAATCATATAAGCTGTTTTTCCACTAGCAGCTTATAATCAGTTTGTTTCCACTGCTCATCTGAAAAACTCCAAGGTCTCGTCTTCCCACTGACTTGCTACTGTGTACAAATAACCTTTTTCTTTTTTTTCTTTCCTTTTTCTCAAGAAAACGTAAGCAGTGCTGTGTTTTTCACGCAACGATTGCTAAAGTCACTTGAAGTGATACGTTTCAGTATGTCATCTGCATCTACCAGCTGAAGCTCTAGTGAGCTTAAAATATCAAAGTGGGAGAAGGTTTGGCTGCTAATCCAGACAGAATGCAAGGGTTTTGAGAATGCCCATACTGGGTGTTTCACTGGAAAACTGTAAAAAGTGCATTCCATATGGTTTCCAAAAAAATCCCACAGTCGCTAACAACAGAGAAATTTGGAGGCTTTTAGAAATCAGCCTCAAAATTCTTCCGTTGTCTGTCTCCCTGGATATTGTGTTCCAAGATTAGCACTAGAAAACAGAAAACCCAAACCTTAAATAGCTTGACACAAATAGAATTAATATATAAATTGCTGCAATTCAAGCTGGTATTTTTTCAAATCATATTTTTTCATAGATTTATGAAAACTCAGTGCACTAGTGAATGTGCCTTCATATCAGAGCAATGTATTTGTGAATATATGCATATATTATCTATATTACCTGGAATATAAGGATGGAGAAAGAGATTTGCAGATTATATACGATACTTCTTGATGAGCAATGTGCATAATTCTAATTATTGTTCGTGGTAATTGTGTGTACACAGTACTACACCGCAGAGTAAATGTAATTCTTCTTCAGTGGTGAAAAAATAGTGCTGGTATACCACAGACTACGATTTGCGAAATTCTGGAAATCATGTGGCTATTGTAACTCCAGTAGGCACAAAGACAACTTTTTTCACTGAACAGACAGCCACATTTAACTTTAGAGCTAATTCATAGAAACTGCATTCTTAAAAAAATTCCTGCAATGCTGTTCACAATATAGAGCAGTAGAAAATTTGACCAAATAGCTAAAACATGACAATCTGACATTGCTCCAGTATATCTATGTACTTATGCTTAGGAAACCATAAAAAGATCAAAATCAAATCACATTCATTCTGAAAAGAACATATTCCAGACACAAACACCAACAGAGCCACCAAGTCTTCTAATTCAAATAAACTAGCACCTTTTGTAATGTATAAATCACTGGTATGAACATGTGTTAAAACTAAATACAGACAAACACATTACAATTATTTTTTCCAAACGCAACTCTTGAATCATATAAGTCACTGTGGTTTCCAAGAAGACAAATGGCCTGGAATATTAGAAATAAATTAGTTCTGTGACTAATTGGAGTCAGAGATTGAAGGTCAGACTTGGTTCTGCAGTTGACCCTGGTGACCAGTAAAAGTCCAGCTCAGCTCACAGGACAACTTTCTGTATTTAAGAGTTGTTTACAGTAGAAAAACACTGAAAGTGTACATTAGAAAACTTCCTCTAACAAATTTAAAACACATGCCAGTTCATAGGCAAGTAATAAACTTATAAGGGGCCATGTTGACAGTTTCAAAGCTTTTTGGTAGGACCCTGCAACTTAAGATTGGAAACATTATAATAAACATCTCTGCTTTTAAATTTTCCTGGTTTTCCTAAGATGCCTGAAAAATGTATCATCTGCTTCATAAAGAGTTTCATTTCCCTCAGTCTTTTTCATCACACAAGTAAAAATATCATTCCACTTTGAGCATATTTTGTTCACATATGAGCCTCATGCAATTCTTTTAAGGTCAAGAGAGTTTCACTAGCGAAATATTTAAATAAGTTGCTTCAGAATCAGGCCTCTTATTTTTCACACAGAGAACAATCTGATATTAATTTAATGCATTGGCTTGGACTTGTAATGGCTGATATTTTCATTGTGTTGCTCAAAGTATTTTGCTCCCTGCAAAAGTGTTAAAACTGTTTATAATACACATCTGTTTCCTTGCATTGTGTAATCAATGAACAAAAACTCTGTTTATGAAGCAACACACATACAACAGGTTATAAAATTTCTCAAAGCTCTGATGAGCATGAGACTCTCTAATCAGAGAAAAATCAAGATCTTCATGCACAAGCATTATTATTATTTCTACTTGAACACACTTGCAGCCACAAAAGAGGAAACCATTTCCCAGTGAAAAAATTCATTGAGATCAAACCTCTCCAAAGTCCCAAGTAAACAGGTGATGTGATAGATGGAGGACCTGACTTGGAGGGAGTAATCAGACTTCAGAGCTCTGGTAGGAGCAGATGCCAACTTTGACTATGTGGCAGGGATAGACGAAGCTGCACAGCCATCAACCTCACATCACCCCATAGGTGTTAGGGTAGACCTGTGCTTGTTTTGATCAACCGTCCTTGCAATTTTAGATTTCTTGTTACTCTCCTAGTCTCATCTGGCCTATTCCATTTTCTTCCTCCACACCTTACCCAATCTCTCTGCATGTCTCTGCTATCCCAATGCCAAATGCAAAAGAAAGCAGGGCACTGTCTTTTTTTCTTAGCCTGCAGAAGAGAAGGCAACCACAGTAGTTTCCAAGTAGTGGGGTGTTTCAGAAAACATTGGAAGTGCTATGTACAAATTGTCCCAGTTCCCAACACTGATCTATGATAGTTTGAATGCCTTTGCTGGTCTTGCCTCCAGAAAATTCCCACAGCTTTGTGGATTCCATTTTAAAGTCAACCATATCACAAAAATAGCCTTCCAGAAATTGTCTCCTCAAGAGCTGGAAGCTGGGTTTTTTTCCATGACTAATGCATTCCATATCTGTTTAATCTATTTTAATTACATTGATGCATCCATTTACCCCCTTCCATTGTTAAGCATGCAGCTACCAGTGCTTAAATGAGTGCTTTTGTCCTAGTTTGTCTCTAGCTTGAGAATGTCAAGGGCAAGAACCCTTTACTTTCACTGTTTGCCCACAGTGAAAGTAAGTGAAAATAGCCTGTGACCTCCACTGTCTTAGCCACTGAATCACCCAGAAGTCGTTAAAAAAAGGGAAGATATTTAGCACAAAATACATTTATTTCTTGGACATTACCATGGGCAGATGACTCCTCTTTAAATTGTGCCAGTAGTACCAACAGATAAAGAGCATATAAAAATTCTTCATACTGCATAAATTAGGGAACTAATTTATCTAAGCAAACATTCAGGGGAATATGTGCATCCAGAGATATTTTGCTTGTTTGTTTCATAGGCAGTGAAGTGGAAGATGCAGAAAGGCTTGCAGAACAGATACAAACCCGAAATCTATGGATCAGAGACAATCCAGTCCTCACAAGTCAAAAGTTTCTTGCAAGTCATTCAAGTTTCCAACCAAAAACCAGGCTCTGTTTATTTAGGGAAGTCTGTGAGATCCTACCAAAGCCCAGTGTATTTGTCGTACAATACATATATAAAGTTCAAAGGGATATTTGCCCAGCAGCAGCATTGGAAGAAATAATATTAATTTACACAAAACAGATATTAAGGTTATCGGTAAGTTGACAGGGAAATAGTATGGGTTGTTCATGTCCAAAGAATTTTCCATCTTCACAGCAGTGAAACAAAAGACCCTACTGAATGCTAGATTGCATGACAAAGGAGACAGACAGGAACTGAAAAAATATTGTCATGTCTGCAAATATTTTGAACCACCTTTACAGTTCTTATGTATGCCAGCAGATGCAGAAGACATAGAATGAAAATGATCCCCATCTCCAGTGCAGTGAATGAGGCTCATGTGCCATGGTGGCTATGTGAATGTCCAGCTTGGCTGATCACAGCACAGGGCTGATGCCTTCAACATACTACCAAAACTCTGAAGCCCCTGCCCCTCCCCAGGCCTTTGTACATTCCTGTTCCCATTTCCAGGTGTCCCTCCACCATGGAGGAGATAGCCATCCCAGTCAAGAGCTAAAAGAACGATTTCCCTACTGAGCAAGTCTACTGTTCACTCACCCCAGTAAGCACACAGCAGCTAGCCAGCTGTTCTCTTGCACCAAAATGCTTACAGGATATTCAATAAATAGTTCAGCCTTTAGTAGGTCCCAGAAGGAAAAGACCTAATAAGAAAGGAAAACTTTTTTTTCTTTTTTTTTTTTTTGCATTTTCCTAGGTCCTTCTTGAGTCTCTATTAGAAGATTTAAATCTCCCCAGAGAAGTTACCACCTCACTGTTGAAAAATGCTGATTTAGAGTCGGTCTCTCAGCTAACTCAGATAAACTCTACTGCTGTGGATTAATAGCTCTCTCAGGTAATTTTAAAAACATACTGCTTTGGATTAAATTAAACAAGAATCTTATTTTAATAATAAGAGGGAATTTAAAAAATAAAGTTTGGCATGCAAATGAAAAAGGTGTGAGGCATCATAATGTAGCCACCATAGGTGATGATATTAAAACACTACGTTCAGGTTACGGTTTAAGAAAATAATATTCATGTCATCAGATATTCTCCATTTACATTTTATTAATGTTATAAAGCACTATTTGAGTAGCAGTTGATGAGATGTGAAAGGAAAACCCCCTACAAAATATGCCACATAAAAAGAGTTCAACTTACACTCTGTTTTTTTTCCTTAGTTATTAAAACTAAAATTTCCATTTATAAGTGTTCCCAGAGCATGGGTTTCCAATATCAATTAATTGTTAATAAAAACAAGTAATTACACTACATTGCCAAGAAATTGTGCAATATTGATACAAACATGGAAAGTTACAGAAACAGTGAGAAATAATATAATAGAAGGGAAATGGGTAACACAATGTGTATGAAATTTGTGTCTTTTCTTTGTCATGTGAGTTCATCAGAGGTGATAAATTAAGTTCTGGACTCAGGCCACATTAAAATTTAGGTAAGAGAGCTTGGGAGTTACAGAAAGATGTATTTTCCTCTCTTGGTTAATGTCAACCTATTGCCAGAAGTAGAAATACCGGACTGTTGGAAGCACCATATTTCATCTGTCATATAACGCATAAGTAATGTTTATTTCTGTCATGAAAAGTGCCACACGACCATTTTAACTTAGAACATACATTAGTCCTGATATGTTGGTCAGACTCTCTGAAGAGATAAATGTATTTTGGCTAGCTAAAAGATTCTCCCCCTACTTCCACAGGTTTGAATATAACTTGGATTTTTTTAACTAAAATTATCTTTATACCCATTAAAAAATCATATGTGCCCCCAAGAAATTAAAAGCAAGTGACCCTTAAAACATACCTTGATTTGTGATTCTTTAACCTAAACTAGAAACAAATATTCTTAACAGTGCTACATAATCAAAAATGTGTTTGGTGATCAGTAAATCCATATTCTCCTCAAAACTGACAAAAGCAGAGTCAAGAGTCAATATCATTAAAAGTCAGGAGCTACATTCGAGTTATGGCTTCCTGTGTTATCTGAGCCACTCTAATAAATTGTCCAGACCTTGCCTGTCTCCTCCGTAATGTGGTGGTCATTTGGGAAGTTGAGATTTTTAATACGTGTTTGTGAGTCACTTGATACCACAGAAGACTGTTTAGACCCCAACAAATAGCTGTTAAAGGCTTACAGTCAACAAAAAATTTAAGCTTTCAATTAACTTTAAGCCTTCCAGCTTGAATTATCCTATGATCCTATGATCCTGTGCTGAAATACCACTGAAGCTGGAGGTATGGCTTCTCAGTTATAAATGAAAACCATTGGCATTGCACTGTACTTGTTGCCTGCAAATCTTTTCAGGCACAAGAAACATAAAGGAAAGAACTGGATGAATGGGCAGACGCTGCTGAGAACTCTGGTGTACTTTTCATTGGAGCTTGTAAAATACTTAATTTCTGTGACACGAAAGACATTTCAAAAGCTGTCACTGAGATTCAGTTGTCAAGCTGGCTTTAGGATTTGTATCATAACATCAGCCAGTTAGAGAAGGAATGATGAGAGTGGAACACAACACTGAAAATGCTGCACTGAGCAAGGAGCTAAGTTAAGAAATGCAAAGAAATACATTTATAGACTTCATCTTTCTCAAGAGGCTACACATTTTAACCTTGCAATCCACCTACGTGTTCTCAGAAATGAACTGCCTGGTGCTGGGCAGTTTACATTAGGTCAGGCTTTACCTTAAAAAGGAGCTAAGTCTCCACTTAGGCACAAGAGCATCTGAGATGCAGGAGAGTCCACTCCAAACCCTCCTGCTGCTCCACTTGGGCAGATATTTCAGTGTTGGGTCACTGCATCACCACCATAAACAGAGTCACCATCACATTCCTTCTGGCACAACTAATTCTTATGTAACTTCAGAGAAGTGAACCACCTACACCATGGGAGTCTAAAGATGTTTTTCAATTCAGAGACACAGACTCTGTCATAAAATATGGGAAGTCCAGGACAAAAATGTGTCTTCCAAGACAGAGAACGGATTTGAATGCATATCAACAATACCATGAATGAGTGTGGTAAATGAGTTAGTATAGCTCTATCTCATGTGTTACTGCTTCAGTGAGAACAGTAACAGTATCTTTATTTTGTGCAGGAACATATATTCCAAGGTACAATACATGCTATTCGTTATCTGAAATCTTTTTGCTGAAATGAAAAAAAATTCTGGGACTTACAGCAACTATCAAATTGTTATTAAAAAAAAATTAATGAGAATTCTTTTTATTCTTGCTTTATCTACTCTCCTGTAATGTTCTGGGGCTCTTCTATTAGAACTGATCAATTACATCTCATCAAAGCCTAGGAAATTACTCAATTATGCAATAAATTTTGAAACTCTCCTTTTCTACATTACATTTTCCCTATGTATAATATGAAATAATGTAACTGGAACCCTGAGTGCATAATTCTCTAAGAGCACATAAAAGCCTATTGTCTCCAACACAGTCTTCCCAAATGTATTTGCAGGTGGTAGATATCTCAAACCAGAACCTCTACTATAGCCTCATACAGTATTTAAATTACAGTGAAGTTTTTTACACAGAAAAGACATTCTATTCACCCACATGTCACTCACAGGACTCAGATAACTGGGCATGTTTAGGCTAATATTTACTGGCACCTTGAGTCCTTTTGTCGAGCTCCAACCAGTTTGACCCATACTGTCCCGCGTTGAATAGGCACATGTCTTCACAACCTCCACACTTGGAGAGGGACTGCATTGTCCCATTTCCATTGTGCCTGATGAATGTTGTTCAATTTTTTTGTGCTCTTTTCATGGGAAAATACTTACTTTGTTTACACTGTGAAACCACCTTCAATATGGAAACTATTAGTCCAATGGAATTTGGAATTTATAAATTTAAAATAAAAAAGTTATAAATTGAATAGGCTGTTTGACAATGAGATTAATACTTGAAATCCTGAAATAATTTTATTTGGTTCCCCGCACTGTGAGTATATAACTTATGAAAAAACAGTTCTTGGAATCTCTCATGGCTGTTCATGTGTTTACTGTAATTCTTCTGATATTGACATTTAGTCTTTTCAAATAACTAGTTACAAAAGAGTTAAAAAAACTTAATTTCTATTAAAAGTTTTATATTATCCAGGTGTTCAGCTATCTTGGAAAAAGTCATTTGACATATACTGTGTCTGCTGCAAATATCATTAGGAGACAGATTAGGATGTGTTATACAAAACTTCGGTAAAGCACAGGGGTAATGAAAAAAACATTGTTCCAATTCAGTGGAATAAATTGTCAAACACATGACGTGCAGAGTGCCGGAGTGTCCGTATCGCCAGCAGCAGCCTTGTAACATCTCATGCAGAGACAAAGGCAGTATTAGGTTCTCTGGTCATAGGCACACTAGAAACAGATAAACAGCTACTCTGACACTGTAAAAGATTTTGTACTTGTCACATAAAAAGTATATTTCACTTACTTCTTGAAGGTACAGGATCCTTACAATATCTCGGTAATTTTGTTCAGGTTACAGGACTAACCTGTTAACCCTGACTCATTGGCATGACATAATTCTGATGCAGAAAATAACAGCAATCAGAGATTTTCAGTAGAAGAGAATTGGTGTATACCCTCTAAAATTCTGGCCTTTGGGATCAAACTCCCTTGCATTCCGTTTGGTTTATATACTATACTATACTATACTATACTATACTATACCCACCAGACTGTTCAAATAAAAAAAAAAACAAAACCAAATCAAAACAAAACAAAACAAAACAAAACTGAAAAAAAATGCCCCTTTTGGTGAACTACTAGGAGAAAATCTAACCTCAGGGTTAAAGGATGCAATCATTCATGGGTGGCATTGTCTGAGGACGTGTGTGTTTTCTCAGGGGAATTTATATACAGCCGAAAGAAGTCACTGCACAACAATTCAGGCATGAGAGGGGGAGTTTTTGACAAAGCAGTAAAAAAACTGTGTCTGTTTGTAGTTACTGGGCTGTTGTGCTTTTTGCTTAGTAGGTCAACACACTGTCGTCTTATTAATTTCTGCCTGGGCCTATCACGCAAAGGCTGTTGCTGCACAGACGGTTTCAATCAGAACAGTCAAACCAGCAAAATAGGACATCCTGGTCAGAATTACTTTCTCAACCACATTTTGAACTGTCAGTCTTGGCAGATTTCCTTGTAAGGTATTTATTATAGCACGCACATTTCACATGACATAACAGTTTTATGTAAGAAAAGTGTGTATTCAGACAGAGTAAACCAGGATACAAAATACTATTAATCGAAGAAATAACCTTAATCAAGTCACACATCATGAAACAAAAATAGATGTACTACTACTACAATCTTTTCTTATTGTACTCCTTGTAATAATATTCTGTAACAAGTAAAATCATAGAATCGTAGAACCACAGAATGGTTGGGGTTGGAAGGGACCTTAAAGATCAGCTAGTTCCAACCCCCCTGCCACGGGCAGGGACACCCTACACTAGACCAGGTTGCCCAAAGGCCCGTCCAGCCTGGCCTTAAGCACTTACAGGGAGGGGGCAGCCACAGCTTCTCTGGGAAACCTGTGCCAGTGCCTCACCACCCTCACAGTAAAGAATTTCTTTCTAGTATCTGATCTAAACCTCCCCTCTTTTAGTTTAAACCCATTCGCCTTTGTCCTATCTCCTGACCTCTCAGGGGCTGAGCTCTGTGAAAAGCTGATTTTTCATTTCCATGGTCAAACTGGATAAAAGAATTCAAAGTGAACCTGAAACAGCTCAAAATAGAAAAGAAGTTCTCCTTTCCTTTAAGGAAACTTGTCTGAGCAACAAACAAGAGAACTTTTCTTCCATGTTTCAAGTTTTAAAATTTTACAAGCAAATTTCAAAACAAAACGTCTTTGCAAAGAGAAACAGTAAAACATTTCATTTGGAAACCTTTGAAATCAAACACGTAGCTTTTACAGAAAAAAAAAAGTGACAAATTTTCAAACAAAATTATTCTCTAATTTGCATGAATACTCAAGTAGTTCTGACTGAAACTGTATCGATTCTTTGCAGTGAATGAAATATCTATCAAATCTTTTTTGCCCAGCTCTTTTTACTACCCTGAGCTTTTCCTCTGGCTATTCTAGGCAAAGGACTTTTCTCCTCTCAGCAACCCTTAATAGAGATTAATCCTCCCTAGATTTCAACATTTTATACAACTGCGTGTTTATCCAAAGTCAAACTTATTCCTATAAAAAATTAAGAGTTCCTTTCAACTAAATAAGAATTATTATTTGCAATATTTTAATATCACAAAGAATCAACTTTAAATCTTTAATAAGGCAAGTGCGTGCATGTATATGTCAACCTGAATAGGAAACAGGAACACCAAGATGGTTGAAGACATATAAATTTTCTTCTAATTCTGTTTGGTTTTAAGTGTTGTTTTCAGCTGTTAACTAGGTTACTCAATACTGAATCTTAAAAGATTATGATGAGGGCATATTGATGAGACAAGTTTTGACCTTGCAATGTGATTTTACACCTTGCAAATTATGATCTTGATACAGTTCTGTTTGAAATCATAACAGATGCAGTTTCTACTGTAGTATCCATATTGAGAACAAGTCACTAAATGAGTGAATTATTCTTTGTAGCTGTGGAGCATGGAATATATTGAATGCATTAGGTTTATTTGTAATGGAAGTAATTATGCTATTCAAACATAAGGGGGGAGAGAAGTTAAACTAATCATTTTTTTTAAATACATTAATTTTGACTTTAAGCACTAAAACTCACATTATATTCCTATACATATACAGTCCTGTGTTGTACCCCAGGCTATATATGTTGCAGGCATCATTCCTCAGTGGCTGAGGAAGGACATGGGTGTACACAGCTGTACTGTCAATACAGGTAACAGGCTACTTAAGAAATTCCAAGTCTGCCTGGTTTTCTGGCAGTTCATGTTAACAGGCAATCAAAAGACATCAGCATGACTGGAACAGAGGCTGCGTTACTGGTGCTGCCTGACTCGCTAGCTACTGTGGATGCTGTGGTTATGTAATTGGCATCATCTCAGCTTTTAGCTACTGTGGTTACATTTAACGATGTTGCCTTGGTTGCTAGCTACTGGGCAGCTTAGGTGCCTTCTCCTATGAAGCGTCACTGCTTCTGCTGCACTTTTTCTTTGCTGAGCTACTGGCAGGAACCTGCTGTGGACAAAATCTTGGGATTTCTTCTTGGCCAGATGCTTGTTACTGCAAAGTTTTCCTCCATCTGAAGTTTCAGGTTTCAACCTGACATCAGTGTACCAGTGCACTGTTGATGGATGTAACTGGAATATATGTTCTATGAGGGATAGATGGCATTTAGGAGTTTCAGAGGTACACACAGGAGTTAGACACCTTTTTCTTGGTGTTTCCTCAGGGAATAACCACACTGTAATTCCCTGTGGCTTCTCTAAAGTCAAAGGGGTTCCACTGCAACCATTTTCTGGTTACAGTAGGAACAGAGTTTTCTGCTATAACCTGTTTAACCAAAACTTTCTGAATATTTAGCTCTCTAGACTGGAATTTCACACAAATTTAAGATGCTGTTTCTTCTTTTTTAAATGCTCTGCAGCAGTGCTGCTGAATAGTCCATGGCTAAATAAGGGTGAAGCAAGGAACCAAGACATGCCTTGAGAAAGCCACCTCTCTAGGATGCGAGTTACGACAGGGTGGAATTCACAAGTTGCTAACTCAGAATTATACTCAGACCATTTTTTACCTTGTAGGCACTTAGGGAAAAGAGAACAAGGGTGGCCAGATCAAAGGCAATCACACATGAATACTTTTCAAAAGCAGAACTTTCTAGCAGAGTGATGGTCACACAATTACAGTTTCCCCACTTACTAGACATTGTTCCTATTTAGTTTTTTATTTCATGTTAGAAATTTACACTTTATAAAAGAGATTGCATCTGTGCTTCATTAGACTGTAAATTCAGGGGAAGGGGGAAGGGAAGAGAAAAAATCTGAAGTGTGCCTCCAAACTTCTCTGGATTCTCGCAGTGGGACTGGCAAATGCAGAAGGCAAAGGACTGAATTGAAAGATTAAAAAATAACATCTCCACGAAGGGGCAAATAAACACATGAATTATAAGGTCTACTATAAAACACTGCTACGGCCCAACGTTAATCCTAAATTTTTGCTTCAGAAAGCACGTGTTTCATTTTAAAAATAAAACCTGTTTTATTAAATGTATAAATGAGATTTAAAAACACATAAAAAAGAATAAAGGCAAAAAGACTGTTAATTAATAATCTAATTGTTCCTGTTACATCAGGACCATACCATAGACTAGGTATTCACTTCTTCCTGTTTCAGTCCTCCATTGTGAGATTCCCTGTCAAAGACACACCCTTTACCCTTTCTTTTTTTTTTTTCTTGTTCTGTCACATACCTTCCTGCTCATCTGCCTTTAGATTCTGACAACTGCTTCATGCCACATGTCCTTGCTTTTCTTCCACCAGGATTCACATTTGCCAAATGTCCTTTTTTTTCCTCCCAATTTTCTTTGGCCTACTTTTCTCAGTGGCTGCAGTGCCAGCTAGCACTGCTTCTGTATCCTCTTGCTCATTATACACTTACTTTTTTCCATGTTCCCCTTGTGCCTCTCATTTCTTAAATTTAATCTGGGGTTTAAGAAATCACTAACACCACATGTCTTAGCACTTTCCTCATATTTTCTGCTAAGAACAAGAATCACAGGGGTTTTTTTTACAAAATACAACCATGATTACTATATTTAAAATTGACCAATTGCCTCCTTTTAATAATCTTTTCCAAATGACCATGTCACTTACTGTTCAGTTCTAAAATAAGGAACATAATGCTTTAAAAAAACAAAAAACAAACAAACAAAAAAAAGTCAGCTCTAAAATAGCAAGTCAGTTTTTATTTACAATTTTAGATAAATTCACAGAACAAGTATGCTTGTAACTTCTTCCAGTTATTTGAGAAATTTATTGTAATAAGCAAGTACTATCTGTCCTCTGCATATAAGAGCTTCTTATGAAGCCGTCCAGTACTGTGAAGCAATAGACAAAAAGCAGTACATTCTGGCTATACTATCGGCAATGTCTCGACTGATAAATTCACAGTCAGTCCTTCTCCCACAGGAAAAACAAATTTTATTTTTTGTATGGTTACCTACACGAGAAATGGCAGGTGCCTGATGAGTCCTATTTGACATCCAAATGATTGCCAGTGTACAGGGTCCAACACGTCACTGTCCGACAACCTGCTGGAATGAAATCTTATCTTGTGCAAATAAAATTAGACAGAAATATATACGCAAAAGTCAACCTGATTACAATGTACAAATAAAAATTAATCAGAACAGCAAACAGGAGCGAAATTTGTAGTGAGGTTACATATACCTGAATTTCATCCTCAAAAGCAAAATGTCATTTTGGCTTCTCCAGTTCAGCCATGAAGCCCACCAGACACTATTTTTTATAAAAAGTATTAGCTCTCCCCACGAATTAACAACCTTCTTTTGTGAAAGGACATAATTCAGTCAGAGGTCTATCATTCATCCTGAATATTTGTTCACCCAAATGCGACACTTTGGGAATACTGGCCACAGAAACAGTCTAACTCAAAAGGTGCTCACCAGCTAGTCTTTAAAATGCTTTGTATCACTCTCTGGAATTTCAGCTGTAGTAAGTCAAATGTCTGAAGCTGATTCCTCCTCCCCAACCCAAAGAAAAATGAAGAAAAGCAGAAGAAAGACAGGTACAAACACCCAAAGTTGGAGTAATTTTAACTTACTGCCAGACACCAGCCTGGGCTTCTCTGATGCAAGGGTTTTCTAGATTACCACAAAAGCGTGTGCCAATCTCAGTGACCGGGGATACAAGGGCCTAAAAAAGAATAAGCAAATACTTGAATATGAAGATAGCCCCATGTTTCAAAGTATTCTTTTAAAAATACTTAGTGGCATTGTACCTGTGTGCTCTTTCAGACAAGTAACAGTGAAGGCCACTGTGAGCTCCAGTCAGGGAACTGGCTGGTGAAAAGCTGGTTCAGCTATCCCAACAGTAACCACCGTAGTTATGGGCAGCAAGGCAGACCTCGCCAGAAACAGGAGTAAATCCGGTGAAGTCTATGGGGTTACCGAGGTGCTAAAGGCAGCTCTGTGGGAGACTATTAAGTGCTACTGCCCCATGCAGCCTTGATAAAGCCTAAACTTGGGCCCGAGCTAAGATCAGTATAAACATGCAGAAGGAAAGAGGTTTCTTATCACACTCTGTTTCTTATGCTCTTTTTAAACTTGAAGTACTGGTCACTATCGGAGATGAAGCTTCTCTAGTTTGACTTTTGTTTTGATCCACTGCAACAGTTCTTACGAAGTCTAAGCAAGAAGAAAAATCAGTGAGTTCACAGCTTTTAGCCTACAGGAGTACAGAGCAACAGTGCTGTTTTCATTAACTCCAGGAATAAGCTGGCCTTCTGGGTCCAATCTAAAGCTGCTATGAAAAGAATTAATTATTTTACCAAGCTCTCAGTTTTGAGGAATGAAGATTACATAATTCCAGACTGGCCTCCTTAATTAATTTAATACAGGAATTTTACTTGCCCACAGTCTGTCTCCTATTGTCCAGTCATGTTACACAAACTAGAAAGTAATCGGCAAAAAATAAAAGTTCATGTTTATTATCTAATTACCAAGAAAAACTGAGCAGTAGAGTTTGGACTTCCCCCCTATTAAGCTATGTTGGCACCCAAAAGTTAATCTAGATATTTATTTAGGCTAGTGACATTTATTTAAGCTAGTTTGGTACCTCCCTTTGCTGATACCATAAGGTAAAGGATGGGAGAACACTGTGCCTCTTATCTGCACACTCTGACAAGGGGGGAGAGATTCCTCCAGGCAGACAGAAGGACTCCCAGGGAGACCCTGCAGCTGCTTCAGAGAAAACCTACTGCTAGCATGACACCAGGGCACTGGCTTGACTTGGTCAGCTGGGACATGGCCACTTTTCCACACAGGCAGACAGTTGCCTCAGCAGGCAAATGGGTAGGCATGCCCAGCACACTTGTGTCCAAACCATCAAGCCACTTAAACGTGTGCCAACCCCTCCACCTGCACTGAGTGTACACTGAATGCCTGCTGAGGCAGTGGATCCTTCCCACCCTCAGCAGGATTTAGATGAAGCCACCTAGTCCAGTAGCAGCCCCAGAGACTCAAGCCATTGGCTTTTGCTAAGGGGAGGTGGGTTTAAACTCAGGCATAATGCTGAGCACCATGAATTGTATCCAGTCCTGCACCTAGGAAACACATCTTGCCTGCTGCATGGGCATCTGCATAGGACTCAACCATGATCTGCTCAAGAGCTGCTCCAAGGGATGCTCCCACTGGGCAGAAACCACAGCATAGCCGGAGCAAAAATTCTTCCCCCCAAACAAGGTTATCGAGAAAACATGGACATTTCTGGGTGGTTTATTTTCTTGATTTGCAGATTGCTAAATAAGAAAACATTTCTGAACCTACACAATCCACGTTCCAAAAAAATTGAGGGGAGAGAAGAAGTATGGAAATAATGGCATAAAAACTTTTATGCTACTAAGCCTCAAAACAAATTTAAACCACATGTATTTTTTTAAAGTAATTTTTTTCTACAAATTGGACCATATTCAAGTCATTGCTTAATTTTTGCCAAACCAGAAAAAAATATGCCAAATACAGAGCTTTGATGAATGCGCAGGTGATGTCATTTCAAAAAGTCCAGGGACATTTAGGGGGGGGGAAACAATTTATGATTTCACCTCTGAATGAGAACAGTCTGCTGTTTATTCAGACTCAGTGCTTGAAAACAATGCTAATCTGTGCTACAGAAAATGAGATAATTTTATTTATTTCAACAAAAGAACTGTTTATACCTAAACAAAGCTGTAACATTTTTTCCTTTCATATTGACTGTGAAATATGAAAATATCCTGCTAGTAACCGCCAGAATGATTCTTCTTGAGGCATTGCAACAGTCTCCTCTTTGCTGGCTTTGTACATTGCTCTTCTATACATGACCTCCATATTACATTAACGTTCCCATGCATATGCAGAGCAAAATGTCAAAATGGAGATAGGATCAGCAGATCTCAGAGCAGTGTTTCGTCCTTAGGAAAATGAAAAAGAGGTGAACAAGAAGGAAAGTTGCCTGTCTTTCTGTTGCCTCTGTTATCATCAGTTCCAACTTTCTTCCTTTGGGGTCACCATATGATGGACCATGTGAAAACTAAGCCTCTTCTTCTCTGTGTTCCTACACAGCCATAACTAGTATGAACAGAGACTTGATGGATATGGACTCTGCCACTGTTTTTTCTACAGAGTCAGCAGAACTTCTTGTGGATATTAGGAAGGACCACCTAGCCACACCATGCCTAACCTCCAGGCATGTCACCTTTCAGGTGAACAGGAAGAGAGTAGTTTGCTCTGCCATGTTTTTCTGGGGTTTTTCCTTCATCACCCACCATCTAGTTTTGCATCACTGAAAGGGAAATCAAAAATGATAAGGTAATTGATGTCATTGAATGAAAATAGCATAGTCAGAAATTAGCTTCTGATCATTTCTTCAAACTTGAGCGTGTTACCTACCTGCACATCCAAGCACAATGGCCAGAGACATCTATTTTCCCTCTTACTTAATTCATAAACCTCTAGATAATTGATCTCTGTTTTTTCATATGTACTATGTAAACAGGCTCCTTTTGTTTCACCATGGAGTGTTGGAGCTTCTCCTTCTTCCATCGTTCCTAATGTGCTTCCACTCCTTTCCCCACAGCAGCTCTGCCTCTGAGGACTATTTGCCAGGTTTCTCACCGACATGCTTTCAAGGTAACCCTAAAAGCAGCCTGCCTGCTGCTTCCAAATCACTTCTTGGAAGTATACGGTATCTTGGAGCAAGTAATATTCTTTGCACTTATTTTATCTTCTTAGCTACTTCTGTTTATACAAAATGAAGTTCAAGTATATTCCCCCATGAGTTTCTTTGTACAAGGAATGTGTGTTTACTTCTTTCTGCCCATGTTGTCACATTTGGTTCTATGCCAGTTATCTGAGAACCATAACACTAGGAAGACATTCCAGGTCAGCAGATCTCGGCCTCCGAGACTACTGTCAACGTATTTATACCTTTATATTCTTTATTCTGATCATGTAAGAGGACAAGGAAAAAAAAAAAATAACGCACATACTCCAGACCAAGATGAGACAATATTGGTAACTCTAAAGTGCTGGAATTTAACAGTTTTGAGTGGGCTCAAGAACGTATCAGGTACTTGAGAAAGCACATATCATGACAGCACTTTAAGAATATTCTCCCACCAGCTTTTCTCGGATAATTTCTTTAAACAGCAAAAAAAGGAATCCTAGATAAGAGGACTGAAAGAGAAGTCATTTAGTCTATTTCTATAGGAGCACTGGCTATACTTAAACTGTTCTTAAATCAAGAAGGATGCGGAGGATTCTGTAAGCTGCTGGCAAACATTAAATCTGATGTATTTCAGTCTGAGGTTCTCACCCAAGAGCTCACCTGTTGATGGGCCCAAAGTGTATATATCTGAGTTTTAAGAGCCCAGAGCTTGTTTGGTCTAACACTGACTGCATACAGTCATCTCCTGGATCTGATAGTTTACACACCAGTTCACCCAGGTGTTCCCTGACAGAAGGTCTAAAGACAGTTAATTTTTCCTCTTCATTTTGAGGGGAAGGAGGATAATGAAGAGGTTGATGATGGGGACATAGTAGGAGATTTAGTTTCGTACTACAAGGGAGCTGACGACCAGCTGGATACTTCTATGTTTGCTATTGTGCATCTAGCAGTTTAGAAGACATACAATTTTCATAGCGCCCAGCACCAGAGCAGCTGGGATCCTGTTTATAAAATTAACCACCCTAAAAGGTGACATGAGGCAGCTGTTTCTGCCTGAAGAAACACTCGCTACCATCTTGTCATTTTGTCAGAAAAAATGACTAAGTAAAACAAATCAAGAAAATAGCCAGCCT
This sequence comes from Psophia crepitans, assembly GCA_013399095.1. Classification (NCBI taxonomy): domain Eukaryota; kingdom Metazoa; phylum Chordata; class Aves; order Gruiformes; family Psophiidae; genus Psophia; species Psophia crepitans. The sequence continues at coordinate 244,045 of VWZZ01004739.1, forward strand.
TGAACTAAACAAACAGCCTAGTAATGCACGCCAGGCTCTACCTCCAGCAGACTGTAAAGAAGAAAAACATATACAAGCAGAGTCACTCAGCTGAGAAAGGCGTGCAGCCAGGCTTGAAGACTCAGCCCTGCAAAACCTACTCTGCCCACATGGTGGGTGGAGCAGCAGAGAGGGACCTTCAGAAAACTAGATTGAACAGACTAGTTCACACAGCAAGTGCTGCTGTAAGTTTCAGCTAATGTGTAAGACTAATGTTATAATAACTCAAGTCACTTGTGAACAAGAAAATACTGTGCATCACATATGCCTCCCATAAGACAGGAGTTGCTAGCAGAACAGAGTGCAGTAGATGAAAGGCTGAGATAGCTGCTGTGAAGTTGCCATTAAAAAGCCATAGTTTAGCCTGAAGGGAGGTGCAGAAAATAAAAGGCTGCAGTACAGTCCAAGAGGAGTTGTTTTCCTGTAGGAGAAAGGCTTCCCATGGTCTCTCAGTACTAACAGGTCCTTTCTGCAGTTCTCCAAGTGCTTCCCATGTTTATTTCACATACAGTTTCTGCCTCTTTCATATCGAATAAAGCCTGCTCAGTTTTATTCCCTTGGCCAGTCCCACTCCCTAGACCTTGTTTATATCCTAGATGGTGTGTTATCGTGATAGAATTCTCTCCTGTTCTCCTTCAGAAGAATCTTTGTAGACATTTCTGGCTAGAATTTCAACATAATAAGTAACTTCTGCATGAGAACCAGTGTTGTGAAAACTGTCACAATGCAACTTTAATGAAAAGTTATACAAATCAAATGTAAGCATGCAAGTAAATAAAACTCTTTTCTAGATAACTTGATTCAAAAATCACTACATAAGGCTTCTCTCAAAACAGCAGGACAAACCGTCCCTTAAAAGGTCAGTGTATTTGAAGTTAAATGATGGAGAAGTTTGGGGTAACAGCTGAGCTCTGCTGCCCTAGGATAGCCAGAAAGAGCTTCTGTAGACTGTGGTTAAATGTAAAGATAAACCGACAAAGACACAAGAGTCTGGTATGCACAGTGGTAGCTGTTACTGAGGAAAGATAAAGGGAACCCCTACCTCTGTGCAATGCCATGTTGCAACACTCATCAGCCTCTGAACACAGTCAGTCTATAGCCAAGAAAATACTTTCCTGATTTGTTACTTTTGTTGTGTTTGCCTTTCCTACCTCATTTAAAATTCTTGCTTTTAGAAACAAACTTGTAAATATTTACAAAACGAATCATACTAAACAGCAAAGGAGATTAGAGAAATACTTTGGTACTAAAACAATGTGTTTCACGTAACCTGATTGTATAATTCAATTTTGTATTAGAGGGGAGATATGTAAATACAAATGGTGAAATGTGACCCAGTTTTACAAGGTCATATTTCAAGCAATACAGATGAAATACAAATGAAGTTCTAGTTGCGATGCATACTATCGTCAACGAAATTTCAGAAATGTATTAGCACCTGGAGATATTTGATGATTTCTTAATAAAAATGTTAAAATATTCATAAATCAAAATGTTTGAGTGTGGACAAAAAATATACATTTGGCTTTTAAGGGATTTTGCTACTGTGATTTGTTTTGTTTGATCATTCATAACACCTACCTCTTTTCACATACACACGTATAAAACTTGTGTTAACTATTAAGAAAATACTGTGCTCCTTTTTGTTTCTTAATGGTTTATCAATACTGCAGTAATAACGAAAAACATAAGAAACAAGGCTGTACTACATTTGTAGGTAATTAGACTGTGGTTTATTTCTGTATAAACCATATTTGCAATTTATTGAAAAGCATTTTGGTTTCTAAACAAAAATTACTCACATTGTATGCTGTAATACAAAGAGTATCGTAACACCAGAGCAAAGGCAGGCAGACCACTTTGCTCCTTAAAAAAGCATTGACATTGAAAGTATATCATTTCTAGGGAGAATTGAAAGATAAGCAGAAAAAAAGGAAGAGATTCTCCTGTGCAAAGCACTTAGTACAGCTAAAGAGATTAAATATTTTATGTTAAAAAGATTCAATGTTGCTTGTGTTAAATCGTATAGGATGTTATCACAGATAAATCATTGTCTGGAGAACAGAGGGGCCTAATGAAATTGCAATTTGTAGAACACACATCTTAGTGTAACAGGAAGTCTGAACAGTTCCCTGCTCATCCAAACAGCAAGGAAAGGGGATGGGCAAGAGGTCATTTGCCTGGCAGAGGATGCCCAGCAGCCGCCCAACAAAGATTAGAGCAAAGACAAGCTATACAGGAAACTGGGGATGAAACCTCTCAAGTCTGGTGCAACCACTCCAGACTGCAGACCCTAACCTTTTCCAGAAATCCAGTCTACTTACTTCTTTGTGGATACTTCTCAGAAAAATTATCTCTGTCTCACCTTATTCATCCTATAAACGAGTTATTTCCTAAAGTTATACAGCTATTGGTTGAGTTACTTCAAATTAAGTAAAATCACGAAGGTCAATACAATAGACCAAGTTGTTGAAGTACAACACTACCCTGACGCCATTGGTGGTGGTGCTGCTGTTGTTGCAGTTGTTGTTGTTGCCTTTGTTGTTAGAGACCCAGATGAAATGATACTTCACCACCATTCACAAGGCCATGCTCTGATCCGATGCCATTAGCAGTTGGCTAACATGTCTGTTGCGAATGTGTAAGCAAAACTCGAAATAAAAATTAAATTGCAAAGGAATGCTAATGCCAAGGAATGCTAATGCCAAGGAAGTTAGTCCCAACAGAAAGTGTGAATGAACTGGACATAGAAGAAGTCGTAGCAACTCAAGAACTCAATTTTTTTTTCTTACCCTGAGGCCCTTTTGGCTGAATGGAAGCTCTACATTTGGGTCCTGCCAGTACCTTCTGACAGATTTTTACTCAAAGTTACTTGCTTGTCTGAAGGCAACATCTAACTACATGTTTAGGCACCTAAACAAGTGCTACAATCCCACCTCTCGTGTTTTTAACACAAATTGAAGATACTTGGTTCTGACCACAGTTTTCTCAAAAGTCAGTGGGGGTCAAGAGTGCTCCATTTTAGAGGAGTGTGTTGTTCAGGCCCTAAAGAAGTGACAAACTTTCTGGAAGAAACTAGCTGTCCCTGCAGACTGAGAGGAAAGTTGTGGTAACAAGTCTGCAGGCTTAGTCATGTGCCCATGATATGAAAGTCTACAACTTTTTCCTCAGCTGCAACATGGGAGTAGTCACATATTTATTATATTTCATGGGACTCTTGTGAGGGAATTAGTTTAGGTCACTTTTCAGAACACTCAGTATTTGTTAAGCCTGCTCCCACCAGCAGGTATTAATTACTATTTTATTTTGTAAATAATTCGTAGAGTTCTCTTTCAGCTGCACTTAAGGTTTCCAAAGAAAGGAGTCTGTTAGTAGCTTCAGAAAAGTCTCACTAAGCCTCCAGTTATTTGTGTCTGTCAGCTTCTCCAAGCTGGAAGTGGAAGAGTTGCGTTAAACATCCCTATTAACTTTCCAACATGTGACTCAAAGCAATTCCTCTGTCTTTGATTAGTTAGAAGTACATCTGCAAAATTGAGTTTACAATACACCACATAATCTCAAATGCAGATCTTATTCTGTCATCTGGACCATACGTGTTAGTGTCAACAACAGCAATAAACAATACAAGACACAGCTCACATAAACATTTCAGAAATCATAAGCTTAATCATTGTTCAGAAGTTGGACCAAGCTATGACTAACCTCTTCAGCACTATAAGCCCTTGGCTTACTGTCTTTGAAACATATCCAGAAGAAATTGTATCCAAAACCTGAACCTAGAGATGAAAGGGAATTCATGTGGCATAACAGTGATGTGAACTTTAAAAGTTGGTTAACTATGAAACTGAAGTTGTGTTGAATTGCAAGCCTTGTGGAATGGCAATCTCCACTAGCACTTCGAACACTATCACTCTTACAAGATAAGATCATTCCTTAATTCTTTTTATTAGCTACCTCTTTTCCAGTTCATCTGAGTCTGCCAGACTGTCAATGCTGCTGTCTTTGGCTTTCCAAAAGGATTCTGGCAACAGCATCAGTGGGTAAAATTGATTAAAGAGTTGAACTTGGAGGGAAAAAAATGAAGCAATAATCAATAGAAAACATTTGCAGAAAGCAGAGCCTAGAAAATTCCTGTAAAGATAGTCTGTACGCACAAACATGAGGTTTTCACAGGGAAGTGCCAATGTGACTCATGACAGTGTGAGTAAGAGCTAGAGCACTTCCAGTTCCAGAGGCCAGGTGGATTCTCAGTGCGTTCCTACTTGTGCCACCTCCTCCCGTTCTATGATTTCCAAGCATGAAAACAGAGTGCATTGAGAAGGGAAGAACCACAGCGTGTTCTGCGGTCTGATGGCAGACTGGAATGTTCTTTGATTATTCTTAGGTTTTGGTAAAAGGCAGGAAGTAAGAGAATGTTCTGGTGTTTCAGATAATAAATTGAACTAATGACAATTATTTTCTCCTTATGTTTTCCATACATGAACATAAGGTCGGAGAGTACTAAATTTTAGTATTTCAGGTCCAGTCTGTGTGAGAGTAAAAAGGTTCTTACATGGTATTTTAGACAAAGCCCGTGCCAAGCAGGTATTTCTGTAGCCTCATGCCTCTGGCAAAAGTGGGACAACCAACAAAGATCTACATTGCAGCACCTCATTCAGCACAAGATAGCAACACAGTTTAACTGAAGCTGAACTCCTAGGTACTTCTAGGTACTTTTAAGCTACTGCTTAAAACAGGAAAGACACTGAGAATACTGGAAGTTTATTAAAATAGTTGGGCCAGTTATCCAACTGGTGATTGTGGTGGTTGCTGCAAAGGGAAAAAAAGTGGCTACTAACTGCTCTGCCTCCTTCTCTTGCAGAGTCTAGAGCAACTCCTGTTTTGTGGATTTCTGAAATATCTGCTGCTTAACACTGGTAGTACAGAAGTTTCCAAGAGCCAACAAATTATTGAGATATTTTCATACCTACATAGACAAGAGTCCCAAGGAAGCTGGAAAGCTCAAACACAGTACAACACCTTTGACCACAGCTGCTACAAAGTACAGCCATGGCAGTGAAAGATACCAAGCAAGAAAAAAACAACCATTGCATTTACTCTGTTGACTGCCTTTCCTATGACAGGTAAGAGTACTTAAAAATATACATATCACCTTTTTTCTCTGATTGAAAAGCAGAGGTTTCAATTGATCTTGAAGTAGTTCTGTCAAATTAGTTCAAACAAGACATTTTCTTGGGTATGGACATCCAGGATTAAGTGCCCTTTTCTTTCCTCAACAAAAATCACAAGCCTGCAGAATCTGGATGACTGGAAGCATCAGATGATTATGACAAAGGTAAGAAATTGGTTTCAACTGAGACAGATTTTTTGGGGGGGTTTTTCCCAGTAACTGGTGTAGTGTTGTGTTTTGGATTTAGTGAGAAAATAATGTTGATAACACACTGACATTTTAGTTGTTGCTAAGTAACATTTACACTAAGTCAAGGGCTTTTCAGTTTCTCATGACCTGCCAGACAGTAGGCTGGAGATGCACAAGAAGCTGGGAGGGGACAGACAGGGCAGCTGACCCAAACTGGTCAATGGCATATTCCATACCATATGACTTCATGATCAGTATATAAACTGAAGGAGTTGGCAGACGGAAAGATTGCTGCTTGAGGATTGGCTGGACATCGGTCAGCAACAATTGTTTTTCATTTGAATTACTTGCTTTCTTGTGTTTGGTTTCTCTATCTATTTGTTATTTTCCTTTTCATTACAATTTAGTAGTAATAGTATTTTATTTTATTTTATTTTATTTTATTTTATTTTATTTTATTTTATTTTATTTTATTTTATTTTATTTTATTTTTGTTGGTGTTGTTGTGGCTGTTTGTTTTTTTTTTACTTACTTCAACTAGTAAACTGTTCTTATCCCAGCCAAGGGGTTTTCCCACTTTCACTCTTCTGATTCTCTCCCCCATCCCACCAGAGACAGGGAGTGAGCGAGCGGCTGTGTGCTGCTTAACTGCCGTCTGGGATTAAACCAAATAATTTCTCCAAAACTGCTGTCTATTTTGAGATTAAAGCAAAAAATCACCACTTGTGAAGTCAGCCATAAAAAACAATCATCACTAATCAACAAAAAATTATTGTTCACATGTTTTCTGAAGGAAGATGCCTCACCACAACTATTTTATCATGAGACTGTAATAAAAAATGATAGCTAGCGTGTTTCTGTGACAGACAACAGAGATTACAGAGACTGATTGCTCTAAACAATATGTTAGTGGAACAGTTTGCTAATTCTTCCAAGATAGGCTCATTTATGAGCATTTGATCCAATTTAATATTTGGGGGAATTTTTTTCTGGCCTGGGATTTTTTTGTGGAAAAGATGTGGTAGAATGCACTCGCTATTTTAGGTATACACCAAAGAAAGAGTATGTAAATAAAATGTTTTACATTGGTGTACCTTCATGGATTTGAATGGAATTACTTTTTAGATATACAGTGGACTTCGGTGGAATATTATTTATTTATATGTACCACGTGTTTAGAACAAAGACACAAACTTCTGCATGGGATCCAAATAGTTTTGTCTCAGAAACACACCACACAGTTTCTCTGATTACAAACGTCTATTTTAATTTCTATTACCATAATGCTTAGGAGCCCTAGCCATGGACCAAAGCCCCATTTTGCTGGGAACTCTATGGTTCTTTAACAGGAAAGCAATTCCTGTTCCTGCATTGTGAGGCAAGAGGAGTAAAGGAAAGAAGAAAGTTAAAGACATATAAAGGCAAGATGCACCATTGTCTCAGTATGTTAGCAGCCCAGCCATCAAGAGGGGATGTTCCACTTCTTGTTTGGCTGGTTTCCCTTTTCTTGGTACCATAACAAAGCTGAATTTTAAGGTTTATGTAGACACTATCTAAATAGAGAAAAGATGTAACTTAAGGCAACTTAGTGGACATTACTGAGTTATCCACATTTGTATAGTATCACTTCAAAAATGTTGTGTCAGAAAGGTATCAATGATAAACAATACCATTTCCAGGAAAGCAGTATATACACTTGATGATGGTGTGGTTTGAGCACAGTGATTTAGGATCATGAACAAAGAAAGACTGAACCAAATTTCCATGCCATTAGTACATGAAGTTTTAAATAAGCAGAAGCTTGTGGTTTTATGGAACATACCTGAAATTGTAAGACCAACATGAAAAAGTAAAAAGATAGTATAGAAATAATACAGGCCCAAATTTTTAAAGGGAATTTCAGAAAAGTTTAAGACCTTAAATATACCTAGAAATAAATGGTTCATTTAAAATAATTTTTGTTTGATTTGCATAGGCTATCAAGTATTTTAATTTTCCTGTGAATACTATGAGTTCCCTGTGGGTAATGTGACTCATGCTGATAGCAGAAAAGGTTTTAATATTACTTTCAGTGTGCCTTATTTTCTAATCACTGGGGTTCAGCACTGAACAGAATCAAAACTGCAATAGAGAATTATTGATTGATTGACCTATTTAAATCTTAAGTAATGCTGATGTCTCCACATCTGATTACAGAATAGTCTTAACAATCTGTTCTCACTTACAACTCCCCATCGGTAGATTGCCTATGTGCTGCAGGCTCTATTTAGCGTCTTTGGCCAAATATTTTCTTGAAGAAAGTTTACAATTTTGACAAGCCTTTGAAAATATTTATGCATGAAAGCTACTGCTCATTCTCACCATATCATTCATTATTGTCATTGTCAGCTCCCCAAATAAATAACCAAACCCTTACTAACCTTTAGAAGCAAAAAAAGAAATTATTTCAAATCAAAGCAACTGACTAAGGCCACACAGGTCTGGTATGAAAGTCTATCATGCATGTTTTCTGCTGCCTATTCTGTCATCAAAGATCTATCCCTTATAGCCCAGTAGCTAATGCGGGATAGGGGATTTCAAACCACGTGAGATGTGTCTGCAACAGCTCATAAGGCTAGGTCAATTCCAAACACTCTGATTATGTCAAAAAATTTCATTTGTAATGAGTATTCTGTTATGTGGTTTAGCCCCAGCCAGCAGTTAAGCACCACGTGGCCACTCTCTCACTCTTGCCCCAAAGTGGGATGGGGAGGAGAATACGAGGACAGTTAAACCTGGTGGGTTGGGATAGGAATAGTTTAACTGGACAGAAAAAGAAGAGGAAAATAACAATGCTTATAAAGGAATATACAAAGTGGGTGATACATAATGCAGTTTACTCACTGCCCCAAAACCCGGTGCCCACTCCGCTCCCGAGTAGCAACCCCTCCTCCCTAGACAGCCCCCTTTATGTATTGAGCATGACATCATATGGTATGGAATATCCCTTTGGCTAGTTTGGGTCAGCTATCCTGGCTGTGTCCTCTCCCAGCTTCTTGTGAAAATTAACATTTTCTGAATCCTCAAAGTTCAACAGCTAGAATAGCATTTTCAGTTAGTTTATCTGTTTAAATGCATAGACAATTTAAATCATGATCTGCTACGAAAAAGTCAGGTTATACCTAAAGGTCTGCCCATAAACAGAACTCCCATTAGTTTCCAATCAGTTCTGCTGTATGGCAAAGTAGAATCAAAAACTCAGCTTGACTGGCTGGCTAACAAGTATGGACTTTAGCAAAGCAAGGGTAGGAAAAGGAAGTCTCCTAACAGAGCACCTGTCACAAAGACCTATTTGCTAATGAAGCCTTCCCTTGATACTGACCCAATATCAGCCTGAACCTTTCCTTTAATTCAGCATGAGGTAGAGGGTGAAATGCAATTGCCAAAGAAGAGATGGTGAGATATATTTCAACAAAACATGCTGTCTTTCAGAAAACTGAGCCTTCAAAACCAGGCTATCACACTCACCTGAAAAAAAATGTAGGGAAAATATATGAAACGTTGAAAAATCTTCTTTGATATTTTCTTTAAGAATTACTGTTTCTCTGTTCAAATTACAGAACAGTTTCCCCGTTCTGATAAATGTAAGCAGAAAAGTCATAGAATCATATGCAGGTTGGAAAGAACATCAGGAGGTCTGCAGTGCAATAAACTGCTAAAAGCAGCATCACTGAGGCCTGGTCTTGAATGATGCAAGGATGCAAGACCACACAGACTCTCTGGGCATCCTGCTCCACTTTGAACTGACCTCATGTAGAAAATGTTTTTCCTTTAATATCCAATCTGAACTTCTTTTGTTTCATCTTATGCCTGTTGTCTTCTGTCCTGCTGCAGAAATCCTGGCCTCATCTTCTTAATAACCTGCCTATAAGTGAAGGAAGGCTGCTGTGAGCCTTCTCCAGGCTGAAGCAGCCCCATCTCTCAGGCTTCCCTCACAGGGCAGGTGCTCTAGCCTCTGAGAACCATGGCGGCCCTCTCTTGGGCTCACTCTAGCTTGGCAATGTCTACCTCAGACTGGGGTGAACAAACCAGAGGATCCACTGTCTAGGTGTGGTCCAAGACGCGCCAAATTGAGAGGAATAATCACTTTCCTCTGTCTTCTGACTGCCTTTCCTTATACAGCACTGGATGCTGCTGGTCTTCACTGCTGCTGGCCCCACACATGGCCCACTTCTGTGCAGCTTGCTCTGTCTCCCTAAGCCTTACCTGCAGAGCTGCTGCACAGCCAGACAGTACTCAGCCTGAACTGTTGCAAAGGGTAGCAGCTCTGCCTTTCCTGATATGACTGGCAATGCATGACTTTGCATTTTACCCCTGAGATGCTTCTGTTTTTTCCTGAGTATAAGAACAAAAGCTTGGATGATGCTGTCCTTAAAGACCTGCAAGATTTATCTACTTTGCCCTTCAGAGCTGTCTCATGGGATCCCACCTACCAGTCTTCTGAATGAGATTAAGTCTGCTACTCACTTTCCTTACTCCCTTCAGGTTTTTAACCTCCACTACTTCATGGTGCTACAGCCAAGGCTGACACTGATTATCATATTTCCAACCACACAGAATCACAGAATCGCTAAGGTTGAAAAGGACCTCTGAGATCATCAAGACCAACAGTCAACCTAACACCACCATGCCTCCTAGATCATGTCTGGGACTGCCACATCCACATGTGTTTTTAATGTCTCCAGGGATGGCAACTCAACCACCTCTCTGGGCAGTCTGTTCCAACACCTCACTACTCTTTCCGTGAAGAACTTTTTCCTAATATTCAACCTAAACCTCTCCTGACACAAATTGAGGTCATTCCCTCTTGTCCTGTCACTTGTTACTTGGGAGAAGAGACCGACGCCCGCCTCACTATGACTTCCTTTCAGGTAGTTGTAGAGACCGATAAGGTCACCCCTCAGCCTTCTCTTCTCCACACTAAACAACCCCAGTTCCCTCAGCCGCTCCTCAGAAGATTTGTTTTCCAGTCGCTTCACCAGTTTTGTTGCCCTTCTCTGGACACGCTCCAGCAGCTCAATGTCCTTGTCTTGAGGGGCCCAAAAATGGACACAGTACTCCAGGTGCGGCCTCACCAGAGCCGAGTACAGGGGGACAATCACTTCCTTACTCCTGCTGGCCACACCACTCCTGATACAAGCCAGGATGCCGTTGTCTTTCTTGGCCACCTGGGCATACTGCTGGCTCATGTT
>VWZZ01004740.1:5105-20957 GCA_013399095.1 Psophia crepitans
GAAATATTTTATCACACAGGCACTGATGTCACTGATGGGCTCAGCCTTGGCCAGCAGCACGTCCATCTTGGAGCCAGCTGGCATTGGCTCTATCAGACATATGGGAAGATTCTAGCAGCTTCTCACAGAAGCCACCTCTGTAGCCACTCCGCTACCAAATCCTTGCTACATAAATCTAATACAATAACAAAAACTTCCCTGCTCTAACAAATGAATGTATTACCCACATTTTAAGAGAAAACTAGAGGACTATGTGACAAAGCATGGTACGGTCACTTTTAAGCTTGTTTTGTATGGAACCAGTTGAGCAGGGAACCATACTGATATTGTGCTTATTTGCAATGAGTAATTAAAGTTTTCCAAACTTTTAAGGGTGCCATTCAATTGAAACTGGAACTGCAATTCATTAGGCCACAGAATAATTACTCACATCAGTGAAGAGGAAAAAAGCAGAATACAAATAGGTTGACTCCATGAGAGGTGTTAGAACGTGAATATTTGTCAAGGCAGTTTTATAAACAAGCTGATAAGAAGATTTGAAACCATACATAAAAGTGGAATAAAAACATCCCGATACAGCTGCGCACATCAAAATTATAGATAGCAGAAGGAAACGTCAATAGATATTTTAGTAAAAGCTGCATACTGCATAATATAATATTACAAGTCAGATAAACTCTCCTATGCATCAAAGCCTGGAAGTCATCTACTCCCTTTTATAGTGAACACATCCTCATTTGCCTTGCCCTGCTCTCTATTGCCTAGGATCCTAGGAAATTATAGGTAGGTAGGTAGGTAGGTAGGTAGGTAGATAGATAGATAGATAGAGTTATGTACACATATATATTTATACATACACACATATATATTTCTGTATGTGTATGTATATTTAAATACTTCAATTTTTGTGTATGTTGTATTATGTGTATACATGCATATATAAAATATATAAGCATAGATATGTGTACACAGACATACACATTTGTCCTGGTTTCAGCTGAGAGAGAGTTAATGTTCTCGATAGCAGCCAGCATGGGGCTGTGTTTTGGGTTTGTGCTGGAAGCAGCACTGATAGTCCAGAGATGTTTTTGCTGTTGCTGAGTGATGCTCACACAGAGCCAAGGCCTTTGCTGCTTCTCGCACCGCCCCGCCGGCGGGATGGCTGGGGGTGTGCGGGGAGTTGGGAGGGGACAGACAGGGCAGCTGACCCCAACTGACCAAAGGGACATTCCATACCATATGACTTCATGCTCGGTTTATAAGGGACTTAGGGGAAGAGGAAGGGGGGGACAGCGGCGTTCGGAGTGATGGCGTTTGTCTTCCCAAGTAACCATTATGTGTGACAGAGCCCTGCTGTCCTGGGGATGGCTGAACCCCTGCCTGCCATGGGCAGTGGGGAATGAATTCCTTGGTTTACTTTGCTTGTGCACGTGGCTTTTGCTTCACTGATTAAGTTCTTGTACCTGAACCCACAAGTTTTCTCACTTTCACTCTTCTGATTTTCTCCCCCTTTCCGATGAGGGGGACTGAGCGAGCGTCTACATGGTGCCCAGCTGCCGGCTGGAGTAAAACCATGACAGCATTTATATACACATATGCATCTACTTTTTCTTTTTTTCCAGTAGAGCAACATTAGCAGGAAGGCTAAGAGATTCTCCATTCCAAAACAGCGACGAGGAAACAAGAGTTTGATCATGCTGCATAGACAGAAATGAACAGGCTTCTTACTTCTTTGTATGCAAGCTTTCGTATATAGATTTTTGACCTGGGGAAAAATAAAAACTACCAGAACTCATCTACAAAAAGAAAGTGATATTAAATCAATTATATATCAAGTTCAATTTTACTAGTGTAAGAGCTTAACAGGATACTTTATGAGAGCTACTCTAGTGTTGATTTAACTTTGGTATAAGACAGGTACTGTGTTACCTTGCTCTTGGAAAACTGTGAGATGTGTAAAGGAACTCCTTAAACAAGTATGAAATGATAGGTGTGTGTTTTCACACATAGATATATGTATAATAACATAATTTATGTCTATATTTACATATCAGTTCAGCTAAATATAGCCTTTCTGATTCAAAATTACATCTCAGTTTTAGATACATCTTTTTTTTACTTAATCTTTTTGCATGTTTTGAATCATTACCAGAATAGATGTCATAGTTATCATTCTTTTGCTCAGTGTTTTCAATATTTGTGATAAAGCCATAAAGCAAGATATAATTAAAGCTTCATTGATGTCTGCATCAGTTGTTTCTGAAGAAAATACTAATTTCAGTGTTTCATTATTACTAAGTAATACTAAGTACTAAGACTAAGGGGACTTTTATTTTTAAATGTATTTGTCTTCTTTCTTTTAGATGAGATTGACAATGGCATAATTCTAAACCACTATTCTATGCCTTCTCAGGTCAGTAATAAACTGCATTTATGAAGCCCTGAATATGGTTCATATTTTCATAGATAAAGCAAGTTGGTTAATCTTCCTACGATTTTTCTGTGTAACTACAGGAAAATAGTCTTAAATTCTATATTTTCACTCACAGATGGTGTAAATGAGAAGGTCAGGCTTGCTAAGTTTTGAGGAGTACCATGGTAAAAAGGATGCCTGAAGGAAATCTTCCCAGAGAACAAAAGCTATAAATGTGGCTATCAGTTTACACACTTCATATTAAAACAAGTCATGCCAGCAAACAGGTGGTCATAAGGCATCTTTTTGGATTATTGCATTTAGGCAAGGTATAAACTACTGGTATTAAACAAGTCAATGTGATCAACTACCCCATATTGCTATCTCTGATGACTACAGACTCATATGTGACACAAATGATTCACAATGTTATAGCACCCTGCAAAACACAAGTCGTCGTTGTGCCAACCCTTACAGCAGCTACCATTTAGGGTCAGATGGTCAGAAACATGGCAATTCCATGACCAAAGAATTTGCTTACTCAAAGCTTCAAGATGAGCAGTTATTTATCCTCAAGGTTACCTGCTTGGTACTTCAAAAGAAGCTTTGTTCCAGCTATTATGAAAGAACAGTAGGGGGAAAAACAGCTTTGCTAGTACAAAGGTGGTGGTGGTGGGGAAAGTACAATAAAGCAGTGAGTATAAAAAGTACAAGATATCAGAAATTCAGGCTTTGAAAGAACTATTTGTAAAGCACAAGGACGAATTTATCAATGACTGTATGTACTGTATCTCTCATTTTGGAGGGGTCTAATGAGTGTGTATAAATATCTGAAGGGAGGTTGTAGAGAAGAGGGAGACAGGTTCTTTCCAATGGTGTCTAGTAACAGGACAAGAGAGCACAAAGTGAAGTACAGAAAGTTTCTGCTGAACATAAGAAAATACTTTTTTATTGTGGGAATGACTGAGCTTGGGAACAGGTTGCCCAGAAAGCTTGTGAATTTTCTGTCCTTTGAAATCTTCAAAAATCATCTAGGAATGGTCCATTTTAACAGATTATCAAGTCAGGCCTTGCAAATTTTAATATGGACTGCCAATTCTCTGAATTACCAAAAGCCTTTTATTTGCCATTTCAAACTGAGTTCATCCTTCTTGAACAATCATAATCAGAATTGTACATATTTCAGAAGACTTCTTAGTGGTTGATTTGGCTTTCTGAGAATAGTCTATTTGAAACAATATAATCCTTTGTGAAACACCAGCCTTCCTGTCAATCTAAAATAATTGCAACAAAATTTGTTACCCTGTAAAATGTCTTTTTTTTTTTTATTTCCTTCTAAAAAAGCCCTTATAACAGTCAGAAAGAATTTGTATTGATTAACCTGTGCAATTGCTGCTTGCAAGATGGCAAGTCTCTATGGAACGTTTGTCAACCAAATCAGAAATGCTAAGTGGTTGTCTTCTACCACTCAGGGGTTTACACTCTTGCCCTTGTAATTGTAATAGCAGTAGAATCATTCTATTATTTATTCAGCACCTGACAGTCAATTCAAATGGGCACTCAACATAAAAGAAGCTGTATAATGTCATTTCAGATCGTTAGAACATTATACAACACCAAGAACCAGATGGGATCTTAGTGTCAGGGCAACTTAAATATTTCAGATTTTTCAGAAAAAGAATCCTTTCTAATTCACTACATGGTATCAAATAGTTGATGATTCTAGTGCTATCTTGTCTGTGAGAAAATGACCTGCATTTTTCATTTCTCAAACTAGAAGTCAAATTTATTATTTAATCTATTGAAAATTAGTGCTTCTATTACAAACAAAATAAATTTGGTAAATTAGAATACAGTCACATATGAAGTTCCTGAGTCAAATATGGAAACGACAATAGAAGTGCAGGTATCTTTATGTAAGAACTGTTTTTCAGGAAGCAGAGTCTTCTCTTTCATGGATGGTGGTATGCACATGTGTTGATGAGAGAAAGTGTAGTTTTCTGGCAATAGAGGGAAACAGAGAAAGTGCGCCTGCATCATTCAATGGGATACAGCAACTTGTGTCTGACTGCAAAGGTCAGCAGTTGGAAAGGGAAAAGCAAAACCATGAAGGAGAAGAGTTATAAGGCAAGAGAATAAATGAACAGAGGAAACATTTAAGCTGACTATGAAGAAATATAATGAAAAAAACCCAACAACCAAAACCACCTCCACCACCCCCCCAAAAAAAACAACCACAAACCAAACCAAAGTCAAACAAAAAAACCCAACCAAACAACTAAACAACTTCAACAACCTTAAGAAAGAAGAATTTGCTCAACTTGTGATTAAATACTTAGGGAAAAAAATTAGGAGAGATATCACTTGAGACACAACTAGCCTGGACAAGACTCCGTAAACATACAATAAAATCTAAACCTGCATTGACACAGAGACAGATGACAAGACATTGATTCTTTTCCAACCACAGTGCCTAAGATCCATGAAGAAAAGAGTGATCAGAATGAGCAATAGATGCTGAATCTAATTTACATGTCAGTAGACTTTTTTTTTGCTTAACTATTCCAATGTGAACAGCTAATTGGCAGCCACCTATTAATTGGCTAGTCAAAGCCAAAAGGCCAGCTGGCACAGTTTTACAATCCTCTCTCCCAGGGTTCATAGATGAATTCTGGGTAAGGTGTGAACAGTGGTTTACAGCAGCAATTAGTTTATTCCTGGGGCAAAGTACAAATAGAAGTGGGTATGTATGTACAGGAAGAACCTTGTTTCCCATTCCTCTGTGACTGAGGAAACGACAGCCAGTTGGCAGTGGGCCATACAAATAAAAAATAGCAGCTGGCAAGTGTCGGATTATTTTTTCCCACATGGCTAGAGGTATGTTGGATGACAAGAAGATGTGTTACTGAGTACTAAGCCATCTATTCCTTGATGGTTACTTAACTCACCAGTCACAAACTAGTTCATAAGTAAAAGTGAGGCAGTTGGCAATCTTGTCATTGTACAGAAATTATCTGGATGGTCTGAACACACCAGATTATCAAGAATGTTCATAATGATAATACAAAACTGATTTGAACTAACTGCTTTCCCAAGGACTATAAGAAAACTCAGCTTTAAAATTATCTGTGAATAATTTTCAAACACCCTGTCTTTAGTGTGGGCTGGGAATTTTGAAACTTCTCCCTTCTTAAGACCTTTTCAGTAATTATTAATTTTAGATTCATTTTCTTCCTGTTCAATAGAGTTCTGTCCTACAGACAGTTGGAGCATCAAATAATATAAACAGAAGTGAATTTATTACATCAGTGAAGATCAAGTAGATCATTAAACTTTAAGAAAATCATTACTGTCCAAATTGGAGATAGCTAATCCAGATATGCCTTTGAAGTGTAATTCCATACTGAAAGTGTTAACATTTTAGTTTAGTTTAGTTCTGTTTTGTTTTAATTTAAAAAAATTTGGTTTATACTATTTTATACAGAAAATAAAAAACATCATGCTTTTCTTTTCTCCATTAGATCTTCTGAAAAAAGATCTCATGGTTGTTGAGCTCAGTCCTTATGGAAATTCAGCAGTGAATAAGTCAGTTATGATTCTCAGTTATAGGGATATTAGTACATTTTAATACCCAACCGCAATGTCATTAATTTAAGATGGCCTCATGGCATTAAAAGAATGACAAATAGACATGTCTGTTTTGTTGGGTTCAAGTATTTCATGCTAGTTTTTATTTGAGATTGTATTAGCGACTGCCCTAAAAGATCAGGGTACTTTTTGTATTACGTATTGCACTCTCAATAGAAGTAAAGTATTATGTATTAGGATAGAAAATTAACTGAAAGTATGCTTTAGGAAGAATGTTAGAAATCTAATGAATGGCAATTTGAGGAAAATTAATCCTGATTACTGTCGAAGATGACATATTGTCAAAGAAGGCATTGTGCACAGAATGAGGAGAAGCAGAAACTCTTTGGGAAAATATTGTTAATAAAAACCCCTCACAATTATCATCCAGTTCTATCAAACCCCTCATAAAAAATGTGTCATTCTGTGATGCTTTCTACATATTTTACACCAACTTTTTCACGTATGACTTTAATTTATCTCAAACATGCAATAGTCCACATTTTACATCCAGTATTTATACACATAGTCCTCAAGAGTTAGGTCTTAGTTAAATACCAAAAAAATTTCACATTAATAAAGCCTAGGTTAAGGTTCCACTGGTTAAGATGTAACAATTTGCTTTAGTTGGTACTCTTATCTAAGTCTACTTACATTATCCAGTACTTTAAACTGTCTAGAAATATTTAAAGTGGGATGCATCCATTGAAAAGCTTTATAGCTGTGTGACTGCAATAATTTAAAATGTATTGAAATCTTGCAGCATGACATCTCAACAGTCTGGTAGACCTGACCAATTGGTATGAATGCACTACTAAGTAGATATAAAGTATAAAAAGGCACTCACATAACATGTACATGGTAAGGTGCAACCATTATATAATGATTGCCTTAGATCTCTCTAGTTAAATTTTTGTGGTTTTCAGTTGTCTTCTATATCCATCTACTAGAAAGTACTTTTGAAAATTCTTGTATCAAAATTTACTCTTTTTAGCATGCTAAATCTTCCCCTTGGCTAGAAATAATTTTGTGATTTGGCATAGTATGTCCTTAGTGGCTCAGTCAGGAAAATATTTTTTGTTATTAACTTATTAAATAGAAAAAGACATACATTGACTTGCTAATCACATCTGTTTATAAAATATAAATTAAATGAAAAAAGGTACAATCTGTTAACTATAAATTGCTAACTTGAAGATCTACTTATTTAATGGTTGTTCCATGATCACAGGATTTACTCCACATTATTTCAGTTATACATTGACTCATTTGCCATGATGTGAGACATGTCACAAAAGTCACTTCTAAAACAAAAATCAGCTGGTAACATACAAGATCATAAACAGCTATTGTGTGTCCTAAGATATCAACATCAAAAGAATTAGTTGCTGTCCTGTATGTATATGAAGGAAGCGAGATAGCATAGCATTGCTACTACAGAGAATACTGCTTCGCTATGGTTGTACAATCTCTTGGTTACTTGTTCAGTATCACAGGAAATCTACAGGAATCAGCACATCACAGAGAGGTTCAGTAAAGGAAATAATATTGTGAAAGGCCGATCTTGGATAAAATACCTTTTTTTCTTTGAACCATGATAACAAACTTATGTAAAAACTAAATAAATAACCATGTAAATAATATGCACCTTATTGTGACTTGAAAAAGAAACCAAATTGTATGAGTGAAAGAATTTTTACAAGATGTCACTGGACCCACAGAATGTAACAAAAAAAAAAAAAGTCAAGTACAGCGTGTCCTCCTTTATTCTGAACTATCAAAATTCATATCTTTAGAAACACAAGGTCTATTGTTATTCTGCTTAATTCCCATCTATTCCAACAATTCAACTTTTTTGTTACTATGTTGGTATCAGCATTTTATCCGTTAATATAAAAATATGAGGCAACACAGCCTACACAGAAATTGCTAATAGAAAGCTTATCTCTGTCTTTACAGGTAAAATGTTTAATGTTAAGACTTAGATAAACTGAGTTCATTCAGGTTCAAAATTTTACTGAGTGTATCTGCTGAAATGAATAATTTAAGGAGCAGCTAAAAAACAGATGTAAAACAATGAGGGCAAACAAATTTCTCCTTTTCATTATTATTGTTTTGGTGGTCGATTATACTAACATACTTTCATTAGAAAGCTTCAATTGAATAATAACTTACATAAAGTTCAATCAACAGTTTCCACTGCCAAAGGAAAGTACAGACAAAGCCCTGGGAGTGTTGTTACTATTATAACGGATGAAAAAAGGGGGGAAAAATATCCAGAAGACACAGTATCAGGCCAAAATACCTCAGAATAGCTTACAACACATTTTCAGATATGTTCTTACTCTTTTAACTTCCAAGATAGAATTATTATTTCCTTACTGTGTATATATTTTTATAAGACAACAGAAAAATGGGCGATGTATTTTTAGAGTATTTAGGAAGACTGACTGACAGACAGACACTATACGGTAAGTAATGAGCAACCTATTGAAAAGAGGAGGGGTTTATATTTGAAAGCCTAAGTAGAATGTATGACCTACTGATTGGCTAATATTCAAAAGTAGAAAAGGACTACAATTATTTAGTGTAACTTTTTTTTTTTCTGAAAAAAAGTGTATATTATCTTTTTAAAGTTATTTCATGAGAAAACAAACAAACAGACAAACAAAAAGTTGTCACTGACTGGTGATGAGAAAGTACTTTTTGACATTGTTTCACAGTTAAGTGTTGAATTTACAGTTTATAATTGAGAACAATCCCTTTGCACTCACAGAACAATTTTTAAATAAGTGGATATGTTAAAACCTTTTCTCCAAACAACTCTGTTTACCTGTCATGTTATTTTTTTTGTCTTAAGAATCTCATAATCCATAGAAATGTCTCATCAGTGATCATCTGATTACCTATCCTCTTGATAAAACTATGATCAAAATCAAGGAGTCAAATTCGTACTTCTCAATTTCTTTTTTAATAGCTGCATGAAATTAATTTGTTTTCTAATACATCGTGCTCCAGTAAGGCTGCATCAGGTTTTCATACCAGTAACCCACTTTATTAAGGAAATATGTGGGTTTAAATGAAAATCTAATAATATTGAGCTAGACTATCTGCAGCTATATCTGGATAAAGGTGCTTTATCACAAATTTTTCCACTAGCAAATCAGTTAGCTGTTCCCAACAGAAAACTTCCACCTGCATGGCCTTTCTGGCTGCATTGTTTCTGTCAGAGTACCACATTTCATCTCATATTTCAGGCAAGTTCTTTTAAAACCTATTATGTTGAGATGATTAGTCCACCCACTTACCCCACTGAGACAGATAAACATACCTAGATAATTTAAAAAAAAATAGAAATCAGAGAAGTGATTTTAGTGCTTTCAAAATGTTACCAGGATAACCTGGACCAGTCTGTGCATCCACAGAATGTGTGCATGAACCTCAGCCCACCTCTGCTTACAGGACTCTCTTGGTTTTCAGCTCGTTTCTGTCTACAGCTGAACCCGTTTCTGAAGCCCTCCAGGTACCAGTACCTATCAAATTAGTTAAAGCCTTCACAAAGTCTAGAACATCTTGCTGTGGAAGAAACATATATAGTAAGAGTCTTAGGAAACAACTACTTTTCAATTAATCATAGGGCTTCGTGCGGAGTCTAAGGATTAATACATCAGACCAACAAAGTGAGACATCAATACAAAGTCAATTTCAAATCCTTAAAAAGACTATAGCTGCTGACAACCATTCAGAAGACCCAGTGTTTCATTGGTCTCAATCGGAACAAAGTACCAGTGATCCACTTACAGGGATTACTGCCTCTCTGGGTCGCCATCGACGAGGTGGATGAATATGTTGTTTTACCTGGAAATTTGGGGTACCCTGGTTTTTCTTGTTTGTTTGTATACTAATTTTCTGACTTCTGGCTCCGTAGTAGTATTGTCTTTTCTAATTTCTAACTTTGACCCTTATTTCCAAACTTGGTTTAGACTGGCTTCAAGGCTAAGCTGAGTTGGTCATGTCCTTGATAAGAAACTCTGATTTGAGGTAACTATGTATTGTACCTACAAGGCTTTGAAAAACTCACCTTAAGTATTTATAAAATGAAAATATTTACTGTCCAAACAGACAATGGTATCTTGCTTTAGTGACAGCAGGTGTCTTCCAACTCCTAAATGTTACTTGCTGACAGCTTTGATATTTCAAAAAGAAAACTACAAACTAGCATATTGCTCCAGAAAAGCTTAAAGCTGATGTAATCAGCTATCTACAGCAATCTTATCCAGTTACCCTTAAGTTGAAATAACTGAACTGGATAAATATTCTAATTTACTATATTATCTAACAGTGTTAAAGGCTGCAAACTGTACCATCCCCAAAAGCAGAGAGAATCTTGGCCTTAAATTTCTATCCATTAAATTAACGCAGAGGTTGTAGAAGGAAAGCATGTTAGACACTCTTACCAGACTTTATATTACCCAAAGACCTGTAGATACTGAAAAGGGAATGGGAATGGGAAAAGGGAAAAGGGAAAGGGAAAGGGAAAGAGAAAGGGTAGATTGTATTTTGCTAAATTTCTGAGGAACCAGAATCAGAATCAGTTTGTACCATTGAACCAGTTGTGCTTGTAAGATATATTTGGTACAGAACTTTTCCATCTTCTTCTTAACTTTGCTTTCTGCATCCTCAAGAAAAGCCTTAACTGTCCTGTGATCTATCCCAATTATGTACAGAGGTCTTTAATAATGTTTTACAATGTCCTTTTATTTTTAAATGTAATACATTTTCAATAGACTTAGTTTGTATTATCTTGATTTTTGTATCATTCTCACTCCTATGTCAGTCCCAGCCTAGAGGAAGATGTCTTGTTTGAAATAAACTAATTTTATCAACCAACTTGGAAAAAAACAATTAAAAAATACTTTAGAATGTCTGTTCTCCATAAACAAATTCTAGCCTCATCACTGTGTTACTAACCTCCAGTTCTTTATTCAGTGATTTCTAACTCATCATTTCCATTATTTTTCTCTGAGATCAATGAAAAGTTGAGAGGCCTACAAACACCTAAGTCACCTGCCTGCCATTTTAAAATATTGGCACAAGACTATATTTCCTCTAGCCTTGTGGAACTTCTCCAGTATTTTAAGACTTACTGAAAATCAATATTAATAGTTTAGGAAGGTTCTCTGTCAGCTTTATTAAAACTTTTGGAAGAAAATTCCCTGAACCTGCTGCTCACAGATGTCTGCTAACTCAATTAAAAATATTGCATTACTTAGTTATATGGTTATTTTCCCAGATAAGAATCATAAATCTAACACTTTTGGATTCTTCTGCTCTACTAACAGTGTTTTTACTGTTCACATATACCAAAGAATAGATACTATTTTTGGATTTATTTTTGTAAGATGTTTGAATTTCTCTTCCTTCCAGTTCTTGATTTTAGCTACAGATTTGCCTTGTTATCTTTTGTTTCCCTTACTAATTTTCTCGTTAAAATATTTTTAAATTTCATATTTCCATACATTTCTGTGTGTACATGCCTATAAATGCATACATACATCTCAGTGTGTGTATATAACACAATACAAATGCAATGGTGAAAGCAGCTTCACCCTTGATTCTCCTCACAGGACGATTTATTCTTTGGCTTCTTCTCTTCTCTTCTCTTCTCTTCTCTTCTCTTCTCTTCTCTTCTCTTCTCTTCTCTTCTCTTCTCTTCTCTTCTCTTCTCTTCTCTTCTCTTCTCTTTTCTTTTCTTTTCTTTTCTTTTCTTTTCTTTTCTTTTCTTTTCTTTTCTTTTCTTTTCTTTTCTTTTCTTTTCTTTTCTTTTCTTTTCTTTTCTTTTCTTTTCTTTTCTCTAAAAGCCTTTAGGGTCTTTTATTTCAACAGCACCATTTCAGGACATTGCATGGATGTATATTTTCTTTCATTCATTCATTCATTCATTCATTCATTCATTCATTCATTCATTCATTCATTCATTCAAAAAAGAAAACACACAAAAACCAAACAAACAAAAAACAAAACTATGGAATTTAGTTGTGTGTCTATTTTGTTATAGACTGTACTGATGATACTATAAATATAAACATGTTCGTTCAGCTTATTCTGTAAAACCAAACCAGGATATCTAAGGCAAATTAGCCATCTTTCCTCAAGAAACATCTATTTTCTTTCTGTTCTCTGGAGCATTTTTATCAACACAGTGCCGTGGTTTAGCCCCAGCTGGCAGCTGAGTAGCACACAGCTGCTTGCTTGCTCACTGCCTCCCCTGCAGCAGGAAGGAGAATGGGAAGGAAAAGCAGACCCCCCTGAGTTGTGATAACGGCAGACAACAGTTTTACTGGGACAGCAAAGAGAGTGGGAAACAACACCACTTGTTGTGATACACAATGCAGTTTCTCACCCACTGACAGCACAACTCAGACCACATGCTCAGACCCATCCCAAAACTGGACTGTCCTGGAGCCTGGAGCCACGCCGCCTGGAGAAGTACCGTCCCTCCCCGACTAGCCCCCCCTTTTATGCTGAGCATGACGTCACATCGTATGCAGTACATCGTTTGGCCAGTTTGGGTCCCCTGTCCTGGCTGTCTCCCATCCCAGCTTCCAGTGAAAGTTAATTCTATTCAAGTCAAACCCAGGACACATAAGGACAAAATTCTGCAGGGCAGTGCAGGAGGAAATGTGTTATGTGGAAGACACAGAAGACCATTGTAGATCAGCGAGCTAGTTTTCACAGTATTAACCTGCATTATTGTTCATTCCTTCACAATAAATCAGCCTTTTATGCAGATAAATATAGAACTTAAACAGTAATAGATCTTCCTTCAACACACATAAGACATTAAAAACATAGTGGCTCTGTCAGTTGATACACTATTATGAGACTAAGAGCCTATTAAGACCAAATCAATGAAGGACACTCAAGTGATGAAGTCTTATATTCTATATTATAGTTTCTTTTACCTGAAAATGAAATTCAGTGGCAAGTTTTCACTGCTACAGAATTGAAAGAGTGTATTTATGCTGTATGTTGGTCTGGACATAAGGGAGTAAGCAACGTGCTTTTGATTTCAGCACATATTAAGACAGATTTGGCTCATACAGTTAAGTTTCAAGGCAGGGTGGGACAGGGGAGAATCTTGCATATATAAAAAGGAGACGAGCCAATTTCTGTAACTTATCATTGAGGAATCTTGTGCATAGAGTTTCCTAAGTGTCAAAAGCACTGTCACTGTAGACTGTACTAAAATCATGCTTCAACACTAGGATTTCTTGTGCCTGTATAAACTCATTATGTGTTTTCATAAACCTGCACAGTATGATTTTGTCTTAGTACATTACAAATTGTTATTTAGAAAAGATAAAAAAAAGGCAAAAAAAATCGTGAAAAAAGTAATATTTGGGCAAAACGTATTTTGAATGGATGCAAACATGAAATTGAATTAACTTTTGAAATAACACAAACTAAGTGTGAGGAATGTTGAAAAATTGAACATGTATGTCCATGCATTCCTGTTCAAAAATTCACCACTGAATGTACTTGAATATGCAGTAAGTTTGTGTAAAGAAGATAAGTAATATTTATGCTTAAGCAAATTGGTTAGGTGATTTGGTGATTGTGTTGAAGTTGTCAATTAACTTTTTCAATAGCATTTAAGTGCAGGTAGGGACACATCAGCAGCATGATTTTGTCCTTTACTATAGCTGAGAGTACTGTGGTTTTAAGGATCATTGGTTTTATTTTATCTGAAGTTACTATTGTTTATAGTTGCCTGTAATGTCCACTAGCTTGATGAAACATTAATAATATCATAGAGATAGACCACAGTCAAAATCTCAGATCCAAATGAATGGGAATTTTGGTTTTCTTATTTTTCACTGATTTAAATTTTCAGACTCACGGTTTTAACTTTGTCTAGGTATTTCTTGACATCATTTAGTGGGCTGTCATTCTGACAAACATTCATCTCAAGAGGAAGACACTCATTGAGGAAATCCTTCAAGATCATGTATTGAATAAGATTAGAAGTGCCAACCTATGAAATACATGACAGCACACTATCCGTATGTCCTCTTCTGCCATAACCAATTTCAATTTCCGTAGCCAGTTACATCTTACTAAGAAGACACTTTATAGAAAACAGCATCTGATTACAGCATGTTTACATTAATATATTTTGATACATCATCATTTCACTTTGTCTTTTTTCCAGCTTTATGTACTCTGGTTATAAGAACTTTTAATGCCATTGCTCACAGAGCTGGGTTCATAATGCTCAGCATGTATTGGAAAGTACATACCATAAATGTCCTGAGCCATCAAGGTAGAATGCCTGTGAACCAAGATAAGAAACTTTTTTTAAAAATATGCTATTATTATAAAAGTAAAGAAATGCTGAGGTTGGAGAAAAAAAATGGTTAAAATTCTTAGGATTCTTTGCAGAATGAAGAACACACAAAATGTAAGATAAGTACTTAAACAATGTTTGGATTAACACCAATTGCAGATGGGTAACCGATGAATGTAATTATTTGCAAAAAAAAATAATTGGAAGTATTATGATTCTTTTTATTGTTTAAATTCCTCAATCTTTCTGTTGGTAGCTAATATCACTTATGCTAGGCATGCAGAAAGCTATCTGTCAATGACATGACCTAATCTCCTCCACAAGATACTTCCTTCTTCTTCTTTACTTTTCATGGTCAGAAGTAAAAATTTCATTTGATTTAATCTCAATCATTTCAAGAGTACACCAGCAGCTGTATTATAAAGCCATTTCAGAGACTCTTGGTAGATAAATGACTTTCAGTAGTCCATAGACT
This sequence comes from Psophia crepitans, assembly GCA_013399095.1. Classification (NCBI taxonomy): domain Eukaryota; kingdom Metazoa; phylum Chordata; class Aves; order Gruiformes; family Psophiidae; genus Psophia; species Psophia crepitans. The sequence goes on from VWZZ01004740.1 coordinate 19,971, forward strand.
ACTAAACTTGTACATGTTAAAGGTGATAAAGAAAGAAAAAATAAAAAGGGAGGAAAAAAATACAATGGGAAAAATAATATTAGGGGAAAACCAATTACCTTTGCAGAGAGACGTGAACCTCCACGTCTTGATGCATGCCATTGCATCAAGGTACGATTTCATTTGTATCAACTACATAAGGAAGAAACACAACTATTCTTACTCTATCGATCATTACATAGGAATGAAGATAAACAAGGGATACTTCCCAAACTTCAAGTTCAGTTTGCAAGAGTTCATTCATACTAGTGTGAAATTAATTAGTTACCTATAACCACCTATTTCTACAACACTCCAAACAATAAAACCATAAATATATATTCTTTTATATATATAGAACATGTATACTTATTCCCATTTCAAATGCATCAGAGAGATAAACTGCAGAGTCAAAACTGTGCCTCTCCGCATATACTTACTCAGCAGCCATATTCTAATCTATAGCTCGGAAAATGCACTGCATCTTTGTTTTCAAAACCACACAATATGTCACGACTCAGTGCTCAAGATGGCCGAGACTTCTCATCAAAGAGGAACTGAATTCAGTGGAAAATAATGGTTCATAAATGGAAACTTTTCAGAAGCACATTTCCTAATTCACAGTCAAAACTTTTCCAAAGTTTTCAATAACCTTCTAGTCCTGGAAAATAATTTCATTATTAAAAAACATTCAGAATAACAGTGCTTGGAGACATGATTTCCTCTGTGCAATGTTACTAAGGCATGGCCATCCCTTCGTCCATATTGAGGTCTATATCCAGGGTAGTATGATTACTTCACTGAGATATATTCAGTGGATAAAGTTAAACCTTATTACTCTTAAAAATGTGTGTATATGTTTACAATTCAGCATAAAAAGTTCTGTATTTGGCCTAGGGGGATGGGGAGGAAATAGAATAGAATAGAATAGAATAGAATAGAATAGAATAGAATAGAATAGAATAGAAT
>VWZZ01004740.1:21679-33846 GCA_013399095.1 Psophia crepitans
GCACTCAATTCCCTCATCCAAATCATCAACAAAGAGGTTGAAGAGGATGGGCCCCACCACCGACCCCTGGGGAACACCACTCACAAACAGAACTGCTTGTATCTGCTTTCTATCTCTGTTTTCTTTCTCCCAGGAAGCAATTTTAATTGTTTTAATCTTGGCATAAAAACATAGGTGTACTTAGAACAACAGAATCATAGAATGATTAGGGTTAGAAGGGACCACAACAATTGTCTAGTTCCAACCCTCCGGCCATGGACAGGGACACTCTACACTAGACCAGACTGCCCAAAGCCCCATCTAACCTGACCTTGAACACCGCCAGGGATGGGACATCCACAGCTTCTCTGGGCAACCTGTTCCAGTGCCTCACCACCCTCACAGGGAAGAATTTCTTTCTAATGTCCAATCTAAATCTCCCCTCTTTTAGTTTATACCCACTTCCCCTTCTCCTGTCACTACACTCCCTAATAAGTAGCCCCTCTCCAGCTCTCCTGTAGGTCCCCGCTTTAGGTACTGAAAGGCCACAATTAGATCTCCTCAGAGCCTTCTCTTCTCCAGGCTGAACAACCCCCAGCTCCCTCAGCCTGTCCTCGTAGGAGAGGTGCTCCAGCCCTCTGATCAGCTTTGTGGCCCTCCTCCAGACTTGGCTCAGCAGCTCCATGTCTTTCCTGTACTGACAGCTCCAAAGCTGGAAGAAGTACTCCAGGTCAGGTCTCACAACAGCAGAGTAGAGGGGGAACTATCCTTCTTCACTGGAGGACAGTTAGCAATAAAGCAACGCACTGTGGGAAACGCCGTAACAAAAAAAACATTACCTTCCACTTGTGATTCATGCTGTTCAGTCATTGTATTCAAAAGTTGTTTCCCCCTCAGCCTGGCCTCAGTACGGACAGTAACGTTGCGTTGGCCTCAGGCTATTTCAGTGAAACCAAGATCTGAAGTAAAAAGAGAAAAAAAACTCAACTGAACAAAACAAGCCAAAACAAAGTGCATGTTCTTTCCAAAATTATTCTTGGACATCTCTCTTACAAAAAAAACAAACAAAAAACAACCAAACAAAAACCAGTGCTTCTAAAGGGTAATATATACACATACATGACAAATCCATTGATTTTATTAAAAAAATATGGCTAATGATTTGTGAAGATGATATAACAGCTGATTCAATTTGTTTAGAAATGCAGGGACCATAAAATACCAGTAAGATTTCAGCATTTACTATCTGCAAACCGATTTGCCATTGAAAGCTAGCATTATTTGACATTATAGATGTTATAGAATCAAATTACAGTACCCCATTACTTTGTGAAAGTAGTTAGGTGAATAGAGTTTCTGTAAAATCATTCACAAATATTTTTTCTATTAACTATTTTAAAGGTATGGATTTGTCCCAGTCCCATTTTCAGTTTCAGAACTGGGATAAATTCATATGTTTAAAATAGCTAATAGAAAAAAAGTATTTGTGAATGGTTTTACTGAAACTTTAATTTGATATTTATAACCTAAAATATGTGTTATAGTGGCTAAGGAATGACTTTCATTTTTATTGAGGGGCCTAATAAAGGCAGCCTAAGGAAAAATCAGTCAGATCCTATAGTAAAATTTACATTTTAATGAAACTATGAACACATTATTTTCCCTAGCATTAATAAACTTCCTTTTAATGAATTACAAAACAACTTCAAGCAACTAAAAGCCTCTTCTCCACGAATCATTTCCTTCTGCTTGCTTTGCAGAAAAAGAACTAAAGTAAACATGCAGATTTTGTCTTCATATGCATTTTTCTTTTTCTTGACTTAAGCTTTTAGTTACAAACTAAATATTCTGTTCTTAATCCTTACAAAACTACAGATGCTGTCATTTTCTGTATAGCAGAAAATTAAAAGTAGCAAGAAAACCACTTTAAGATTATCCTTTATTCCTACTTAAATGTCACTTTGGCCTCCTGTTCAGACCAGTCTCATGGCTAGGAGTCAAAAGCCAAAGAATCCCTAGTGTCTGGTGTGGTCCTTTAACCATCCTCTAACCATCCTGTCCAGCATGGGTGTATTTGAAACAAATCTGGCTTATGCAGACAACTTTATTTGTGAAGAAGGTATCATTTTGGAGAGCTTATTACCCTCACTCAGCCCTTGCAGGCTGGCTTTTCTGTTTCTTAGGAAAAAATGCCTTTTTTATTTACCTTTTCATGAAAGACAGCAATATTGAGTCCCTTAGGAAAGATAGATTTAGGCAGTTACTCACAATTGCAACGATGGAGGAGGCAGAGTTTGAAGAGATATTGCAAAAATCTAGGTAGGAAAAAATCTATGAAAGAAATTTAGAAAAGTAAACATGTTTCAGGCATCAACTACTGTTGAATTGTTTATATACATACAAATATATGTAGTTAACACAGCCTCTCCTTTGGGAAATGTAATTGGTTTTTCTTAGAATTCACTATTTCTAAGAGGAAGATCTATAATTCTCAGTAATGTCACACTAATACTAAAGTTCAGCTTAAATCATGTCACAGAAGAAGCTGAGCAAATTGTTTCATCATAAACAGCAAATAGAAATCTGAGCAATTGTTTGGTTGAGCTTCTAATCCATTTATAAATTTTTGTCACTGGTTACAGATGAGGTAGTTTTGGGGAGTGTCTTTGTACCACCATTACCCTCTGTCGTGGTTCAGCCCCAGCCAGCAGCTCAGCCCCACACAGCCGCTCCCTCACTCCCCCACGTTGGCAGAACAGGGGGAGAATGAGAACAACAAAGGGGAAACCTCCTCGAGTTGTGATAGCAACTTTTAATAGGCCAGCAAAGGATGAGGGAAACAACAACAAAGCAGCAGCAGTTATAATGGGATGTAAACAAATGCGATAACAAAGACAGCAATTTACTGGTCAATGACTGACCCTATGGACCAGATGCTCAGCCCACACCCAGCCTGACCCAGAGCAGCGCTGATCTGCCCCTCCCTGGCCAGCCCCTTTTTATGGGGAGTATAGCCGCACATGGTATGGAATAGCCCCACCCAGCTCAGCTCACCTGGCCTGGCTCCTGAAAATTAACCCTATCCTGGCCAAAGCCAGGACTCCCTCCCAAGAACAGCTCTCCATATTGCTAAAATCAAAGGCAGTTCTACAAACAAACTTAGTCTTTCATACCCACAATCCCGACATGGCAGAATCAAAAATAAAACCAGCGGCACTGTGATATCATCGTCCAGGAAGACTCCCAGTGAACCACTCATTAACATCCCCTCTACTTTCAAGCCAGATAATTTGTGTGTATCATTGATATGTCTCTGTCTCGTTGTACTGTTTTTGGCTGAAATAGAGTTAATTTTCTTCATAGCAGTTCATATGGGGCTATGTTTTGGATTTTTGACCAAAACAATATTGTAGTACAGGGATGTTTTGGTTACGGCTGAGCAGTACTTATACAGTGTCAAGACCTTTTCTGCTCCTCAGCCCACCCCATCAGTGGGTAGACTGGGTGTGCACAAGAAGTTGGGAGGGGACAGAGCTGGGATCCCCAGCTGTCCTCAACAGGCAAAAGGGATATCCCATACCATGTAGGATGTAGGAAGAAGGAGGAAGTAAGTAAGTTTGGAAACATGGTGTTTGTCTTTCCGAGTAACCATTACGTGTAATGAAGCCCTGCTTTCCTGGAAATTACTATCTGCCTGCCAGGGAGTAGCGAGTGATTTCCTTATTTTGCCTTGCTTCCACATGCAGCTTTTGTTTTACCTAGTAAATTGTGTTTATCTCAACCCATGAGCTTTCTTATGTTTATACTCCCAGTTCTCTTCCCCATCCTACCAGGGAGGAATCAACAAGCAGCTGTGTGGGGCTCAGCTTCCTACCATGTTTGAACCACAACACTGGTATAACAGTGTGTCAAACATCAGCACTATATTGATTTACGACCATTTTGTTTACTCTTTTTTCCAATACAATCAAAAAAATCAGTTCTAAAAAAATTGATGATAAGATGTATCATTGTACAGCTAGTTAAAAACAACAAAAACTTGATATATGTCAGGTTAGTGGTTTCCATCCCTGCTTCCATATTTAACAACGAAGTTGCTAATTGTTGAAGCTGTTATTTTTTTCAGACACAATTTATTTTCCTTTATTATTTTCAACACAAATATCAAAAAGAAACTGATACCATTCAAGGAACATAAGAAATATTCTGAGAAGTATATTTTGCAATACTTAAGGGTAATATTTTAAAATTAGAGATGTCTGAGGCGTACTGAGTAGTGCAGATTTTACTGTAGTCATAAAAATAAAAAATATTCCAATGTTATAAAAAATACATCCATGACCGATTATTTTTTCTCATCACCTTTCAGGTAACTGACAGCTGGCAACCCAGATATCAATAGCAAAGAAAATAAACACCCTATTCTTTCATTAAACTTAGAAGAACTGAAAAGCTTTCAAATGTGAATGCAAATTTAGATGAACTTATTTTTCAGCCAGATACTCCCCAAACCACTGCCAAAGCTCACACACAGCTCTAAGACGTTTTCAGCTTTTCGTGACAGATTTTAAAAATAAAGTATCTATGGCCACATGAAGTCCTCTGCTGTTGTCACTAACACGACAGCAGAACTGTATGTTTGGGCAAGCTGAGATGTAAGTTAAATATCAAAATAAAATGGCATGGAAAACAAATGTCTGACAAGTCTGAAAGAATCTTTATCAGGAGGCATCCAAGAATAAGAAAGTTGTCATCATATTTATTTATATAAAAGTTTATTTTAGTGACCTTTTTTTTTTACCAATGCATGACAACACTTATGTTCTATGGTTTTCATTTAAGGTCTTAAAAAGTCTATTGCATTTTAGTTTTTCTTTGGAAATCACAGTGACCAGGTTTCACTGGATTTCAAAAGAGCCTTGAGGTCAGTCATTGTCCTTTGGTTGATTTCTGTGTCTTTCAGAACTATTACTCTATTACTGGATTCAAGAAGAATGGATTAGACCTTTCCACTTTAGCCCATAAAACTGGAATTTCTGCCAAACCTGCTTCTCTTTCCTTCTTATATGAGAAAGCTATAATTAACCTTAAATTAATGTGGGCTTAAGCTCTTCTGCAGGCTCCCATATATTATCAGCATTTGGTTGGAATATGACTATTTAACCATCTGATCACACTACCCTGTATGAATAATCTGTTAACTTCAGTGTTTACTATTGTACTAAAACGTCTATCCTCAAAGATTTCATAATATGATATAGCTTACTCAGAAAACTTAACCCTTGGGGGTGCAATGAAACACAGTCACAGAGAAATAATCCCCGTTTATGATATATATCCATTCATAGATCAGTTGGCAGTCTACTACACATACAGGTGTTTAAATACCTTTAATACAGGCTTTTCAGCAAAGATATTTGGAAACAAACAAAAGAAACCCCAACCTTTAGAAATCTGACCATTATCGATGAGTGTCCCTTAGAAATCAGTACTGTAATTCAATCAAACAATAAAACAAATCTAATAAGCTTACACAGGCAAGACATATTTTCTGTAAAGTCACGTTGATTACTTCATGTAAAATCAGTCAAAACTTGGTTGCCATTTTTGATAGTGAAATTCTTAGTTGAAAACTTATTGGTCGATGCATATTCTGCCCATAGTTCCTGAATTTATCTCTTTCACCAATACTTTTCCAGGATTTACAAAGATTGTCTCTTTCTTTTTTCTTTTTTTTTTAATTTTCTCATTTAAATAAACACTGATAAACCATTGATAATGTTCCTTAAATGCAATTTTTAAAAATCCAAGTATGAGGAATCTCAGACAGTTCTTGAAAAGTAGCTGATTTTGCTACCCTACATGATTACAGACATTGACATTTCAGTGCCAGAGACTTCAGGGACTGTAAATTTGAAATATTCAGGAATGGACCAAGTGAGTTAAGGAAGGAAAATCTAATGAGTTATTAATAACACAGTAGTCAAATCCTTTTCAGAAGACTCTGAGCTGCATGTGCTTGGAGGATGTACAGCTACTAGGGGGAAGTATCAAACATACATTTCTTGTTCTCACTCTTCACTCTTATACTTTCGACCACCATCTGAGACAAGAAATCCAACTAGAAAAGCTCTCTTTTAGGCTATACCATTTAACTCTGACGATACATTTCAAATGAAAAGCAGAAATCTCTACTGAACTTGCATTCCTTTCCTGTATTACTTTTACAGTTTTATCATTTACCATCAGATGGACTATGTTCTTTGCTTGCTTCTAATAACATCATAAAAGAACTACATATTTTTCATGCCACTTTCACGAAAGTTATTTCATGTTTTGTTATTTCATTAACTCTCTTCAGCTGTTAATGTGCATATATACATACACACATATGCGTTTCCATCTTCATTGTCCTAACTTCTCTGCCTCGTTATGGAAATATTTTTACAATGTCTTTCTCACCTTCTTTTGTTCTTGTTTACTATTTGCCTCTAGACTTATGACTTCGTAGGTATCCAGTAGATAACCTGAGAGATTTCCCAGTAATCTATCTTTCTTCCCAATAATCTATTTTTATCTAAGCTAGTTATTGTATTTCATTACTTGACTCTTAAGAGCAAGATTGGCAAACCTGTTTAAGTAAAAAAAAACCAAAACAAAACAAAACAAAAAAACACCCAAAACCAAAAAACCACACATGCTGGGCAGATGCTATTTAATGTATATCTTTTATTAAAATTTCTGGAATCTTTATGTAATTTTATTTATTGTTTTATTCAAAATTGTCCCATACAGGTTATCTAATGATTAAAATTAAAAATTCAATGTATAAAATGTTTATATTTCTGGCCAGTGTTTCTGGTAGAATTTGTACATTAATTGAGATGAATAATAGCTTGAACAGTTATCTTCCTGGAAATCCACTCATTTCAGTTCAGACCTAAACTTTTCCTTGGTTTATATCCTCAATACCCAACAAATTCTTGATGCAATCAAGCTGTGAAATAATATTGGTTATATTTAATGACCTTGACTACATATTAAAAAGCCTTTCTCAAGTCTAGGCACCTATCCTATATTTTGTGAATTCTGTATTGTATTTTTGATACACTACACAAGGGCTGTGCTTTGAGTTTTCAGTATAGCATGATACATCCGCAAAAGTTACAAGGCTTTTCTTGTAACAAACTTTCCCAGTGAATCAGGGACAGAAGCACCAGATTGGTTCAAGCTCCTGGTGGATACATTAGAAGGAACAATTCTCTTCATGCTGCAGCTAATAATAGCAGCATTGAGAATGTTTTGTTTATTTCCAAACATTTAATAATCAAAAGTGAAGTAAACAGCATAAGTTGTTAACTTTCAATTTCTGTCATGAAAAAAAGTACACTTCCTGAAGTTATATTCATTTGTTTCAGCTACAGTCAGAAGTAATATTCTACATATGTATATGTATTTACACTTCAAATTTACACTTCACTTATCTCTGCACAGTTTCTGAACTACTGTATGTCTTCATCATTTGTGTTTGTGTGGAACATTGGTACTTCAGTTACATATAACTCATACAGCCAGAGACAAAAAGATGGTGTTGAAGCTCATTGAAATATATATGTAAAGCTGTTACCCTTCATTTTAGTGAACTATAGGATTTAAGCATGTTATGTTCCCATCTCAGAAGGAAATCAAACTCAGGTTGCATGTCTTCTCATTGCTGTGATAGAAGAGTTGACAATGTTTATTTTAAACAATATATGTCAAAAGAAAGATTCCCAATGAAGAAAGATATGAAGCACGGAGGAGGGAGTAGAGCTTCAGCAACGCCTGAGCAAAACAGCTATACGGCATTGGAAAAATCCACGGGAGTGACTTTTGGGATGGTAGCACTCTCTAAAACAAGAAGTGTAGCTGAGAATAGGTAAATAGTCTGTAGTTGTTTAATTCTTCTTCTGCTCATTAGTGTACGTCTCCTTGGCAAGATAAAAATTGTATCACTACACTCAGTCTGTCACCACTTTCTGATCCCAGATAGAATAATTTGCAGTCCCCTCATTTCAGCTTGGGACTTGGATAAATCAATTCCAAAGTACTTTTAGAGGATGGAGGGGTGTGGGACTAAATAAAATAATCTAGAAACACTCTTCTGTAGTTTTTTTTCAGATCACAAAATATAAAATCAGTCTGACAAACATTTCTGTTCCAGTTATCCTCTCAGTTTCTGTGGAAACATAATCATGTATATATGAAAATGTTCTTTCTTTCTGTTCCATTTTAAAGTCATTTCATGAGCATTAAATCAGTAGTTACTTTTTAACTCTAATTTACCTACTCCCTTTCCTTTTGTTCTGTTTCAAACGGATACCTAAACATTTCACTAGGGGTGGCTTTTTTGCTGCAAAACCCTGTTCACCTTCTCTATACCATTCATTATTGTAGAAATTTTATCAGATCACACTTATGTTACCACTGTAAAGAAATCTGCTGTATTTAGCTTGCTCTGTATGGAAACTGCTCCATTTCTCTTATTATTACTCTCATCCTACTTCTAGCCTACTTCTAGAGCCTTCTACTCTAGCAAAAAATTCATGCAATAGTCAAGATGTGGATACATCACAGTTATAAACAGTGTTGTAATAAAGTTAATCAACTGTGGTACAAAGGATGACAGAGAAGTAGGCTTTTTCTACTTCAATGTGTGACATGTTTGAAAAGAACAGATGAATGCAGTATGATGAAGTTATAAATTATTTTTAACATTTGGAGATGTGGCTCCAAGAGAAACAGACAAAACAAGTGAGCAGCAGTCATGTAGTCTTTGCTTGTTTATTTATGACTGCTGCCAGGCAAAGTCAGTTGACAAAAACTTGAAATTATCCAGAGTTTCACCTAGAAATGAAGTTCATGTGTTTGAGTGCTCATAATTAGAGCTTGTCACCATTTTCTGATCTTTATTTTTTATCATTTCTTTTTGTCAGAAAATATTGATTTCAAACTCATGTCTTAAAGAAGAAATGTATCATCCCTTGGATGGAATTTCTAAACAAGACTGCAATCAGACACAGGAAAGAAGAAACATTCTTAGCTCAGTTGCTAGGACTTTCATCAGAGATTCAGTCAGATCCAACTTTCTGTCTAATTAGATTTGTACTTTGTATGGGTAACTTTGAGCACACTATTTGATGGAATATCCTCAAGCCTGCAACTAGCACAAAAAGCTGATTCTTCTGACCGTATTTTACAGCACACATCACAAACATATTTAATTTTCAGACTGATTGATAGGACTCAACAGGTTTTGGGACTTTTTGCATATTGTGTCTGTTCTCACTGCCCTTGCATCTGTGCCATATGACTGACACTGGACAAGGAATCTGTAGTGTGCCAATGCCAGCTACAATGAGCAGAGACAGCAAGCAGAATTCAGGCTGTCAATAAAAGAAATACACGTGCTGGTGCCAAGCTTCACAAACACCTTGGTCTTCTCTCTAGCTGCGTAAATATAGATGTAATAACTCAGACCAGACACAGCCATTTCCCACTCTGGAGGTTTGTACTCTAATGATCAGTAGCTATACTGAACTCTTGTTGGTATTTCGGTAACTCACGTTTTCCTTTTGTTTGGCAAACTTCGCACTCCACTGAGGACAGTAGAGTTCACTGGAATAGCTTCTAGACATATATAATTTAATTTTGTATTTGTCTAAGTCTGATCCATACATTAGTAAATTCCACAAATGATGAGAAACACATAATTAGGTAGGTTTTCCATTAAAAAACGAACAAGTAAAAAGCACAAGGATAATCACATCCTCTTTAAAAAAAACAAAACAAAACCTCTGGTTGGTTTTGTGGGGTTTTTTTTAGTAGCTCTAGTCATTCTGTGAAATGTTTCATTTTCTTGTGAGGAATGAAAAGTCAATTTTCTGAAGATATGGTGGTTGTCATGAATCTACCTGACTGTTTTTAATCTGATTTATGTCAGTTACAGTAGCGAATCTGAAAGCCTGTATTATTTGGAATCAAGTAGAATACTCTTTGTTTTAAAAAGATGTCTTGAGCTGCACCCTAGTGATGAAGATAGCAATGAACACAAGTCACTTGTTGACACACTGGCAGTGCTGCTATTTCTTTGCTTATCTGCCTGTTTCCACCATTCAAAGGTTATGTCCCAATGGTGCACTTAGATGAAGGTAGTCAGTATTTCCAGACATGCAGAAAATAACCATAAGCAAAAATAACAAAAAAGAACCCCAAACCCCAACCAACTAACCAACCAAACAAACAAACAAACCACCCTGCCCCCCCAACAAACTGAAAACAAAAAAAAAAAAACCAAAACCAAGAAGGCTGGGACATTTTTAAACATATTTTGCTTCTTAGCATTGTTGAGTAAAGCAACTGAAACTTGCTTTTGCTTAGTATCTTACTTTTAAAGAAAGGCTCCTGATGTTAGATTTTTTTTCAAAGGGGAAAAAAAAAAGAGAGATAAAAAGGAAGAAAAATATCTAAATTTATGGTGTTTTGAGGTATTTCATCTCTTTTTTGATCTACCACCTGTAGCTCTGACCTTTACTTGTTTTGATTACTCAAAGCCTGTGTTCTGGCAGTCAGACTCTGTTGACAAGCATTATCAGCTACTCACCTAGTGCTGACTGGAAAATCTTAGAAGTCAGGGAGTTTTATAACTTCAGTAGCCTTTTGGATGAGGACCATAACAGAGTGAAAGCACTAAACTCTCAGAAAGATTCAGCTGCTTAGTTTGTATTCAGCAGCAGATCGCTTCATGCTGAACCATTCTTACTTCCAAAGGACTAGTATTATGTTTTAGGGTCAGTAAGGAAAAAAAAATATTTGCAGAGTTAGACTGGATCATCGTGAATAGAAGAATTAAGCAAAGTCGCTGTAAAAGCCATCCTGAATTCATTTGGAACCTACTCCAAGAAATTCCCAGCCAACTCCAACTGAGCATCACTTGGAAAATCTACAGTAAAGAACAAATCTAGAGGAGTACTGATACTACTGCTATTACTAATCACACTGGTGATGTGTCCTGGTACTGTAATGGCATGCGGTTTAAAAACATGTAACTACTTCATCACATATAAATCCAAAGTCTTCCAAAGCACCTCTTCAAGAAATAAAAGCAGTCAGGTTTATAACAATACCCGTTTCTATTTAAATTTCAAGAAATATTATGACATTCCAAGTATTATTTTGGTGCTTCAGTACACTAACATTTTCAGAGATAAAAGCTTTGGCTAAGGCACTTCAGACACAAATGGAATTAGCTTATCTATGAATTACATCTCCTATTTATTACATCTCTAGTTTTTAATTTAAACCATTAGTTTGTACTCAAGAGATTTCAAGGGGAAGTAACTATATTTCTATTCATAATAAACACATCAAAATGTATTCTAAGAATGGATGTGATCCATTTAATTCATAATGTGTACGTATACATGAACAAAATATATATACATATATACATCTGTGTTGCTTTCCGTGTTCTTGGAGCTGCAGCGGGGGACTTCAACTACTGGTCCTGGAGTCTGAGGACAAACACCTCACCCCTGAGGACTCGCACCTCGGGGCCAAGTGATCACGACATCAATATGATGGATGAACAAAATGGCGTTTATTAAATTGCGTCACAGGTTTATATACTCCCTTTATGGGGTGTGACCACTGTGGGACTCTGTGCAGGTCATAGGGGTGTGCCTAAGCTCACCGTACAACGCGAGATCTTCCGAATGGGATTCTCTACATCTTCCCCCCCCATGCCATTAAAACCGTAGCGTGGGAATCTGTTGATAGCCGCCACAGTCGCCATGCCGTCTCAGATGTTCAATTTGATCCACTACCTTTCGCAACATCCATGTTAATGCTGATATACCAACACACACTAATACTAGAGCAATAAAGCCTACTACTAAAATAACAATTATATTTTTCTAATCAAGCCATTCTAAAAATTCATCTCATATATTGCCAAGTGCATCAAAAGTGTTATGTGTCTCAAAACGTGCCTAGTAACTAAGGTTTCAAACATCTACTCTAACTTTCGTGACTTTTGTCCTAAAGCTACATAGTGTTTCGTGCTCACACAACAAAGTGAAAAGTTTTTATACTGTTGTAAGTGACATCTACCTCCGGTTACCATCCCAAACACTAATTGCATCATGATG
>VWZZ01004741.1:0-14779 GCA_013399095.1 Psophia crepitans
TTTCTATTTCTAAATGCACAAACAGTCCATGGCATCCCTAGGTGATTTTTACTGAAATGTGACTAGAAGCAAAGATAACAGAAGAAACATCACAACACGCAGTGGGAGGAGTGATCACCAAAACGAGTGGATTTCTTGTTTTACAAGGCAATGTGTCTGAGCCATCTCAGCTAATTCAAAGGATGTTGTCTATAGTTTGGAATGTTAAATAGGAGGAAAACTAAATAATAGATGCAGTTTCAGACACCCATTTGTAGTGTAGCATGGAATAATATTTTTTGTTCCATGTATTGACTTTCTGTTTGACAAATCTATTTGATATGTGTATATATATACATTTGTTATTCATCACTGCAAAAGATAGTTGAATAAATATGAATAAAAAATATACAAACCAATTTCCACTTAAAATAGTTCTGTCTAGATGGGATTTTGCTTCTTCAATATATCTTTTTGGTATCTTTTGGACTGATGACTGGTTTGTAGGACAAGTAAATCTACAGCTTTAAAGAGTGGATTATTTTTGTTCTTCTCCATACTGAAAGGAATATAATGGAGGAAACAATGCAGGAAACAATTTTTGTTTCAATCACGGAGTTACACTGAGAAAATACAAATAGTTTGATGGTTATGAGTATTAGCATTTCTTGTTTGGTCATTAAGTATTCTTATTCTGTCAGTCTTATGGAAATGAAAAATTTGTGAAATAGATGTTTAAAATTAAAGCCATTTCATGTAATTATCAAATGTGCCACTCCATTCTGAAAAGGGTATAGCATTAAATGGGCTTTGTTTGATATTAATCAAACTTTCTTACCTGAAATACCTTCTAAATTTAATGACTGTGGTCTCAGTCATGATCACTTGTCATCCAAATTAATTCTATAAGGGAATATATCTTTTTTTTTTTTTTTTTTTGTTTTTACTGCATGATTACTGTACACAGACCCAGAGAAAGTTTCACAGAAATAAAATGTAATTATATGAGATGAAAGATAGAATAAAACTGTTGGGGAGAATAAAGGTATATCATTCAATATCTCATATGTTCTCTGTCATAGAAGTGTTTTCTGCATTTGAAAGAATGATTTACTAGGAGTTACATTCCTGCTTTGCTAAAGCTGTATCACACTCTTACAGTGTAAGTCATGTAAAAACCAAAAAGGAACAAAACTCTCAATGGCAGAATCTCTTTTATGTTGCTTTATATAGGATGTTGCGTAAAAGTCTACATTGCACAAGATCAATGTCCTTTACTAAACTCAGGCATCTAAAAATGTGAAGGAGTTGTTATAAATCATCAGATTTTCATTGCAGTTAAGTTTTCACAGAAAGGAAAATGCTAAATAATGAAAGTGAAGTGAATTTTGCTGATTTACATCCTCTGAGAATCACAGAGAAACAAATTATGGCAACTGGTTAGCCATACATACCACAGGGAATCTTTCCTTCTCTTCCTAATTTTTCCCATCCCAGTGAAACTGAGCAAAAATCTGCAAATTTTCTTCATTTCCCCTGACAGAAAGTAAATACAAAGGGCAAGATAAAGAAAGAAAAAAAAATAAATATATAAAAATATAGGATTGAGTTGCCTTTTCCTGCAGAAGAAGAGAAAAACTCTTTATCTAATACTGATATAAAATCAGCCTGGAGCTCCTGGGGTGGAGGGTGTGCGAATGAGTCATCTCATGCCCTTGTAAATAGAGCACATAGAAATGCAGCAAATGTTTAGTTAAAAGTGCAAGTGTGGACTTTGTCCCTCAATTGCAGAGGTAAAGGTGATGGATCACAGGCTATTTCTTTGTGGTTCTCCTCCATTTCAGAGTTCATATCCTTTTACCCAGCTCTGTGCTCTCTAAAATTATTTTCCTGTGTAAAATTGTTGTCCTTGGTGAGTAAATTGCTCAGGGACACCTGGGCCATAGCATCTACATTAGTGTCACTCCCTACGTTGTAGAAGTTCCACCTCGTAGGATGCAGAAGTGACCAGTCCCCCTCGTGCCTTATTTGCAGCATGGCTTGAATTTTTATATTAAAGTTCCATTTATACACTTAATTAAAGATATAACTCTAGCACAGGAAATTGAGGATGTTAATAAAAGAGCTGGCTGGAAAAATTCCATGCAAATATTTTTCTCGCATTCAGTGCTATTCAGAAAAAAACAGTTCTTTTTTTGTTTTTTAAATGTGAAATGATATCGGCTTGGATAAAATTGTGTTGTATGGTATTGTACAGAAAGTAAAAGACTTTGAAAATGTTATAACATGATTTTTTGATGTCTTGGAACAAAAACTTTCATAATTTTGAAACATTTTCATTGCAAGATGAATATTACATAACAAAAGAAGAAATATTAAAATGATGAAATATCTAAATGAAATTATTAAACCAATCTAAAAAAGCTATAGAGGGAATTTTACTCTAATTTCAGCGAGAAGTGTTTTGACATCCTCACATTTTTCTAGTGAACAGAAATCCATTCTTTGGCTGTGTTGCTCACCAAGCTATTAAAATTTAACTTGCCATTTTAACTTGACTTTATGAACATATGGGAAATGTAGTATACCCTGATTATATAAGACCTGTTAGTCCGATTCCCAGTCCTAGAAGTTTATCCTCCTACTGATTCTTTCTTCATAGTGTCCACAGTTTTCCAGTCACCTTCTCACTAGCTCCTCTTATCCTTTTATCCCTGTTCTTCTGCCCTCTTTCCTGACTGTCCTTTTAACACCATCATTTTGTGTTTCATTCTGTTCATGTTTTTCTCAAGTAAGTGTAGAATTAATGCAGTAGGTTCCAAACCATTTTTCCATACATAAGCCATGTAATATTTCTTATTTTTCATTAATCTTTTGTCTGCTCTTCTGTTTAGATTCTAACACTAGAGGTATACATATGTCTGGTTGCTCCAGAAGTTCTTCTGTAGTAAACTTTATAATAAATAATAGCAACACTACACCATTTTATCATTGCCTGGAGAAGGTTAATTAGCAGTAATTTTATGTAGATTTTTTAAAAACAAAGTTTCTGTATATAAGAAATCCTTTCTTCCTTTTAGAGTTATAATTCCTATTCCAAAATTAAGAATAGCTGGGTTCTTTTTGGTAAGGGAAGGGCTTTGGAAGGTTATACATTAATGGTAAGCAGTAGGACAACTGCAAAAGAATGATTTCTCTGGTGGACTCACAGCTGAAGTTTTCATGTTTGTATTTACTTTTTAAATTTTTATTTTTTTTTTATTGCATTGGCCTTTTATGACTCCTGCAGTTTTCCACCCTAACACTCCTCCAAATCCTGCAGCAATTTTGCAGACTGACTATCCCAAGAGATGCATTGTCATAATGGGATTAACAGCCTTTCCCCTCTGTTACATGAGTTCAAATGCTGTTAAAGTCAATCATGACAGAATGTGATTGTCATTTTCTAATGGTTTTGTACTAAATGAAATGAACCAGTGGTCCCACGGCAGTTCCTATCGGTTGAGTGGGCATATAAATACAGCGAACATCACTGCTGCCGGTCTCAGGAGACAGAATTATGAATGGACTAACGTGGAGAATAACTTATTCCTTCACATTCTTGATAAAGCTCTCCAGGTGTGGGACAAGGTATGGAGAAGAGGGAGAGCAGTGTCTCTTGTCCACCTGTGCTTAAACTCCTCTGTGGAGGAGCTCACTTTTCAGTCCTACAGATGTGACAACTTAGATATTTTACAAGGAAAAGAGATCAGAAGGAAAATAACAGGTAAACCAATCCATGAAGTGTTATTTCATTTTACTGGGTGAAGTTGAATAATAGATCTTGTCTAATCGATGCTTCAGTGATGGACCTCAAAAACTGTCATATGTGTAATTGATGTAGAAATTGGAAAAAAAAATTAGAATTGGTAATTTTTTTTTAAAAAGTAAGCAAAGAGCTTGATAAACAGAGTATTGTACAGAAGACAAGAACTGATCTGGGTAAGAGTCTTATGAAGGCTTTGTTAATGGTCTTGGGATCAGAGGTTAAATGTCAGTTCATAGAATTTGCTAACAATTCAAAGCTGGATGGCACCGCAGGAACAAAATCTAAGTATCATAGAAGAATTATTAGATTAAAGGAAGAAAAGAATAGAAATGAAAAGGAAGTTAGGATGTCAAATAGTCAGGGGTATGAGAAATTAAAATTTCTCAAATTGACTAGTAGTTTTTTACTCAGAAATGGATTGGAAAGACTATAGTCCATCATAGTATGCCTGAAAGATGTTACTATGGCGCCATCAAGAAAAAGGCAAATGTGAAACTAAAGTACATTAAGCAATGCATTTTCAGTATTAATCAGAAAGTAAATTCAGGGAAAATAGTATGGCTTAAGAACAGATTATTTTACCACAGGAGTCTGAAATGCTTGTCTCACTTCATCAGGCTAAGTAAAGCCTAAGTAGGGAATATGATTTCCTTTTGTAAGGGCATCGTGAGTGAAAATAATTATCACAGCTGAAGAGTGAGGCTAGCTAAAGAATAAAAGTATAAATTTTGCAGAGAGTTGGGTGAGTTTTTTCATCTTCTTTTTTCCTTTTTCCTTTTTTTCTTTTTATCTTTTTCTTTTTCCTTTTTTCTTTTTTTTTTTTCTCTTTTTTCTTAATTTTTTCCCCCCTTTTTTTTTTTAACAATTTAATCCACTTAGATTTCTACACTGATTTGGTAATACATATAGAGAGGATACAACTAAGCACAAGTTTTGAGACTAACGCTGCAGCAGATAGAAATTCTGTTGCTCCTTCTTCTTCTGAACTACATATTAATCTAGATGCCGCTTAATTAAACCACCTAATTTTAAGACTCTTAGTTTACTAATTTTATGCATATTAGCATTGAATCTTAAATTTGAGGGGAAAAAGAAAAAATCTCAGAAATCTTTCTGATGTCATGATTTCACAAGGGACTAACCGCTTATCGTGATCCTATTTTCAGCTGCAAAATACTGGACATAGGAAAAATATTACATTTAAAAAACACTGAGCATGCTATCCTGTAGCTTGGTCTTTTCAGATGCATCCTGGGGTATCTTTTTTAAAAATCTCTTCAAACATTATTCTTATGGGATTGTTATAATTTCTAGAATTAAAATAAGGAGTAGGTGAGTTATAGAGATTTCCCTGCAAGTTAATCCATTCTTTCCTCTCCTATTCTTTCCAAAATCCATGGGAGGACATTCCTTTATGTATTTTCCTTAGGAAACATTAGGAGTAGCTCCTAAAAAAACCCTATCAGGCCAATGTTTTTTATTTTAATGAATCCCCAGACTTATTTTGAAATGTGAATTGAACAAATGTGGATAATATAATTACTCATGCTGTTTTCCAAATGGTTCCATTGTAGGTAGAACTCTCATGGGAGACAGCATTTACATTCGGTGATGACTCTGATAAACATTTTCTCATTTTGGATTAATAACGTAATAATTTCTGTATTTCGTGGAGACACCTGAAAGATGACAATAATTGGTATAGCATTACTGCCTTGTCCTTTATACCCTTGATCTTCAAGACTAGATGTCCCTTAAAACGTGATTGAATGAAGAATCGTTAATGGAAGTTATGAGAGCTAATCAGACTGTCAGTCTGCATTTTTTGGTGTCCGGAAAATGAAAAACAAGCAAGACATTTACTAGAACAAGTGAGACATGCTTTTTACTGTGATAAAGATGCAATCCAATACAAATCTACTGAATGTCATCTTCTCTTGGAGTCAGAATGACATCTCTATTCTCCACACTTTTAATCCTGAGGCACCTCACAGCAGCAACTGTCAAACTAGTGCTAATTCAAAAAAAGCCCTGGAGGTGAAAACGTTTGACAGCCTCTCTCAGTTATCCAAATGAAAAATCAGGTTATTTTCCTTCACCATCCTTTTTGTCCACTCCTGTACACACTTCCTTCAATTTAACTTTCATTTTGTTTGTCACTGCCACCACACACACACACACACAATTCTTCAATCTTAAAATTTCTCTTCTCTGGTGTTAATGATTCAAATATAATTGTCTGCAGTGCAACACCAAAAAAATGTGTGAATTGCCTTGTACAACAGGTGAAGGTACTTTGTTTTTAAGATGTAGCCGTGATCTGAAAAGAAGAAAACAACCTGTCTTGTTTTCGTTTTGCAGGAGGTGTCCCTGCTTTCTGAACATGACAATTTACATAATTAACATTTCAGTAAAAGTTAAGTAAAGATTAAACAGAAAGAGTTATTAGTGCCAGAGAAACTTGGAAATAGTCTTAAAAAGCTTTTGCTGGTCTTGGGTTCTAATTTATTCTGTATTGGTTCTCTATTAACTGTCACAAAAATGTGAAATCTTGACTAATCCTTTGAATATAATGTATTTATGATCATTTTGCATCTCTGTTACAGTAAGCACCATTGATTTTATAGTATGCAAAATATGCAGAAATTAAATATGCAGAATAGTTGTTTAATTATTCCAAGGTATTTAAGGTCATTAGGTCAGAAGGTCATTCCTTTGGTAAATTATAAGTCATTGAGTCTCATTCAAAGACCTGGAGACTCTGACGTTGGAGAAGTATGTCAGGAAACATGGGATGGCATAGAGGGTCCCAAGCAAATCTTAACTGAATTAGCGTGGCTGTGACATGTGGTGCACTGCAATGCAGATGTACTAAGGTGGGTCCCAAACCCAGGGTACATGCAGAGAACTGAGGGTGAACCCAAAGTGAAAAGTTAACCAGCAAAAAATCCGGCATGTGGCTGCAATCCTATTTCTGCATGTGGCTCAGGGCCACCAGTGTGGCAAGTGTGAAGCCTGGAGTTCCTGTTTTTGTGGACTAGGTGTGAGTAGGCACACAGTAAGAGAGACCAAAGTGCCATCTAAGCTTAAGTCCCCTGTCATGGCTGGGATCTGATTTGGATGGGTGCCATGTCATAGAATCACCATAGATGGCTTGGGTTGGAAGGGACCTTAAAAGATCATCTGGTTCCAACCCCCTGCCATAGGAAGGAATGCTGCCCACTAGACCAGACTTACAGAAGAATCTCATGTCTAAAAAGTCCCTTGTTGGGGATGATAAGAAAGAAGCAAACTGCATATTTTTACACAAATACACTGATTTCTTGTTCTTTTGTGAATATTTTGTACTCATAGCCTGATCAGATTGACTATGGAGGAATTAGTTTTAAATTATTAAAACAATGTTCTGCATTACTATTTTCAGAATATCCCTTAAAGAATTTTCATCCAAAGACCACTAACATCAATGGGAGTGAGGTTTTCCACTGAACTCAGTGAGCTCTGGATCATATTCCATGTGTACACGTGGTTTCTGTGTTATTTTTTAAAATTGTCGAAGCTTGTTTGTAAGGTTGACATTAAGCTGTGAAGAGCAGGACTAAATTCACCATCTTGGAGCCAGCAGGTTATCTCCAAAAGGATGTCATGGCTCTGATTCATTCATGAAACAAGGTTCACACAATCTGTTATGTATTACAGTTTGTCTGGCTTTGTATCATGGCCAAGACATTTCAGTGTTCCCTTTCCTTTGAGACCCTTTGGTTAAGATGTGAGTGATTTCCTACGCAGAAAATTATTACTGTAATTAATTAATTGCCAACCAACTCTTTGTTGATAAACCCACCACTGAAATACTAAGTTTTGCTCTGGGGGCTTTCACTTAAGTTTTATTTTCTAAAGCATTTTTTCGTTGTTCATGAGAAACAAACAAAAACATCAGGGTTAATTCTGCTTGTTGCACTTCACTCCTCTGGACCTACCATACAAAATAAATGAGGATAAGAGAGCAGGACAGGGTTTTTCTGTAGCCGTCTCACTCCAGACAACCTTCACACAAAGGAAATTATATATTTTATTGATCAGCAGTGAATTTCTTGGTTTCGTATCCTTACACTAGTGCACGAGGGAACATCCCCTTTGGGCAGACCTGTTCTCCTTTGCTGACATGGTTATTTGCCTTCCATTTGTTGTTTTCAAGAGAAGGATGAATTAATCTTTTCATCCTTTAAAACAGGCTGCTGGGAAGATGCATCATTCTGCACAGATGATTCTTGCCTTTCTAATCAAAGTGTTTTTTAAGGAGTTCTATAAAAATCTGTCTTCCTATGCGTGAGGCTGTATGTGCAGTGCGTCCATGGCCTGTATGAGTGGTGTACTAACATCTGTGTGTGTGGAGTTTAACTCTTTTTAACTGCCAGAACCATAAAGTTCTTTGATTCAGTGTCTTGAATGTTGAAGGGCAGTAGTGTCCCTGAGGAGCCCATTCAGGTGGAGCCCTCGTGTAGAGGAGCAGTATTATTACACATCATCCTGTTCCTGCAATCTTAACCCCTTTCTGTTGACATCAGGGTGATTACCAGTTCCGTATAAAGGAAAATCCACAAGGATTTATCATTTGCCTGGAAATATATGTTTTGCTTCAGATAACTAGGCACAGAATCTTGATATTTTCCGGAATAACATGATTTGAAGAACAACCAGGATAAATAGTGCTGATTCTCTCATTTTATTTTATAAAAAAACTCAGAATTGTCACATTCCTGATCTACATGTACTATCAGTTTTGAAATTCAAATGTTAGAATTCATAGAAGGAAAAAAATTCTGCTCAAATGACAAGCCTAACACCACTCCAGCTACCAAAGAATGATACCATTTTTTTTCCTCATAATTCTATTATTTCATTCTTTGGGCAAGTTTGCACAGAGATAGCAGAAGCAAAGTTGTCAAATTCCTTCTACAGCACTGGCATCCTATCTGGGACTGGAGTCCAAGTAATGTCATGGCACTTACAACTGGGTTCGTAAATCCAGGATGAATTTGATTCTATAAGTGAGGTTAACCACCAGAAGTGCAACTACAACTTGAGAGTAAAATTGAGGAATCACTGTACTTTAGGAAGAAACATTTTAAATTTTCTTCCTTAGAGGTGTCATGTGGATATATTGACAGATAACCTAGGGTTGTGGTAAGAAGTAGCTACTTGACCATTAGGAGTTTTCCCCTGGTTAGAAGTCACTAATAGCCTTGCTCCACGAGTTACCGTTCCTTATACATTGCTATAGATGCATTCTTCAAAATTCCTGTCTGAAGACCACTTCATATCTTGGTTTTAGTAATTAAAATCTCAAATATTGGAAAAGACTTGGCAGTTTTCTAAGGATCTCTCTCAACATCAGTGTTTGTCTTGAGTAACAGGGAATTTAGGATCTTGCACAGTTATTTAGCTCAGCAAGATCTAACTCTTATCAATTGAAATAGTCTTTTAAAAATAACTTAACTGAGACAGAATTTAAATGATGATTGGTAGATTTGGGGAAATTACTTTAAACATCATGAGAAAAATGAGCCAGCACTAAAGATAAGGTGGCAGGTTGTCTTTGTGCTTCTGGTATGACAGAGACAGGAGGTGTGGGCTGAAGAAGTCCAGGCCAGAAACATCAGAAGAACTCAAATTATTTCACTGTGACCATTTCCATCAGCAGGCCTTACTCAGTTTATTAATGCATATGAAACTGGGCCCTGACTCATGATATTGCCTACATTGCAGTGACAGTGCAAAATTATTTATTTTACCTAAAACGTTCTTCTCCACTCTTCTTAACTACATCTTCCAGTTATCTACTCCTATAATTATGGGGCACAATGTGTTAAAAATAAAGATCATCCATTTTAGTGAAGTCTAATCTAAAACAACTTCGTTAAACACCCTCCATCCTAAAGTTTATTTGCTGATCAACTGTGTGAAATAATAACTAGTTTAGTAGTGTGTTTTACTTTTCTTTCAGGCCGTTCAGATATTCATTGCCAGTGAAGATGTTTAAAACTATAGAATCCTTGTGGGGTTTATTCATTGCTGAAGCCTTATTTTCTGAAGTAAATTAATGATTTGCTATTCCTGGAGACTTTACTGTGCTTATCACTGTATTAACTTGCATCAAAAAATTACACTAAGTCATTTTTCAAACCTTGACAAAAATAGCCTAGAGACATTATGGTGAATGACGGTCTTGAGGGGGAAAAAAGCAAGTATATTTTGAATAATGGAAATGTACTCAGTTAACATCAGGTATAGCTGTCAGAGGTTGTTGCTAGCATTCAGAATCAGCCCTCCTTTCTACAGATAATATGTCAGAACATAGTGAGAGTTGACGTTGGGAGGATCTGCATAAAGAAAAGCCATGTTTAGCTGTTAATTTTGGTTTGGCAGTGAAAATTGCCTGGGTGCCAGTTCATGTTGGCATTGTGTAGTTGACACTTGGAGATCAATCTAAGAAATCCAGTAAATGCTTTCAACAGGCAAGACAGTAACATCTCAGAGATATATCTGACAGAGGAAAGAGTGTAAATAAGAGAAAAGGGGTTTTTGTTTGGTTGGTTGTTTTTTGGTTGGTTTTTTTTGTTTGTTTGAGTGTTGTTTCTTTTTTTTAAAAAATCCACAGGTATTTAGTTAACTGGTGTTGAAGAACTATCTGATGAAAAAAAGAAAGAAAATGTATCTTGTTGTTGTTTTCTTTTTTCCCTCACAGAATAGGAATATTGTATACTCTTTTTTCTACCATGAGGTAGTAGTTAAAAGCCACACTAAAACAGATCCCTGACCAGCTAACACCCTTGGAAGTGCTTTTCTAATGGAAAACAGCATTATGATGGGTATTAGCAAGAGAGTCAAAGAACTGAGCTGGGATGAACAGGTGGTTTGAAGATCATTTCTTTAATTTGATGATTCCTAGGAAAAAAATCTTTGATCAACAGATCTTTGATGCTGAGATGCTTTTCTCATGCTGAAAGGTCCTGTAACAAAAACTCTTGCTACGTGTCTGTTTGGTGGGTAGTACCATGCCTGGTGTCTCTGGGCTGTACTGTAATGGAAAGAGTAGTTGTTGAGCCACCATGCATCAGAGAGAGTGAAATGTGCAGCAGCTCATACAGACTAGCAATGAATGACATGCAAATTCCAAGAGATGTGGACAGTTACAAAGTTGTAAGATTGGTGTAAAATAGGAAAAGAGATGAATTCATACTTGGACTTCACTTATCACATTTATGCAGAAATTGTGATGCACCCACCAAACACTAGCTGAAATACGTAAAAGTCAGAGAACTACTTGAAAATAAGTAACGCAAAATCAGTGCTTCTAACACCTCTGAAATCTTTTACTAGGAAGTTTAAATAAGCATCAAAAATTAGGAGCTAAATATTATGATGTAATACAACAGACTATGGGAAAAACCTGTCCTCTCTCAGACTTGTAACTGTACTATAGGCATGGTGTCTAATTTGCTTCTTAGTTGTTTCTGAAGAGCCAGCTAAAATGTGGTTTATTTCCTATTTTACGATTCACTTGAATTGTATCCTGGGAAGGAGAGTTGGGTCTGAGGAATTTGTCAAATTTGGAATTGACAATGTCCTGTGTGAGAATAAATAACTAGTATGTTTAGTACTGTCTCTGATTCTTACATTTTTAATCATTGTGTTTTCTTTCTATTGGCTATTGTGGTCAGTGAACCGAGGATACCATCAAAATCTACTGAAATTAAAATAAATTATTCAGATGACTGTGAACAAATACCGTAATTCAGATTTATTTTAGTACACGATCTGGTTGGTTTGTTCTTTTTTTGATGAGATTTACAATAAATTTTCAGGTGGCTCTGGTTTCAGCAGTGCACTTTGGATTTACTGCAAGAAAGCCTAAGGAGACTAAATGTATTCTGTCCCTCAAATCAAGTTAAATATATTCTGAAATTAAGACTGAAAAAATAATAATCATGTGTTCCAAGCGTCTAACTGGAGCACTGAAAAATGAAATGGTCTAATTCATGTGTCTCTCATGGTTTATACCATTTAATGTTTCCCTTCTAAGTTAATTAGTGATATTTGAAATAGAATACAACTAGAAATACAACCTAAAATGAAAAGAAAGGTCCATATGATTGCTTTACAATTCAGAGACTTATCCCCATAATCCCTTGTCTATGATTTTCACCCTTGTGGCTTGATAAATAATTTCTTTGTCATTTCATATACCTGCCCTGATTAACAAAGGATTGATTATTTCCTAAAACAATTTTGTAATTAATATCAAAGTCACACTCTATCCCCCTTGTTGATCCTTGCCTCTACATGTTTCTGATAAAATATAATTGTCTTAATTCTCTCTGGATTGATTAGATATAATGTTCAAAGGGAAATCTATTTTATTACTGACCTCACATACCTTTGCTAATAAGAATTTTTTTTTACTGTACTTCAAAGATGAAAGTTTCTTAATTAACATCAGAAACTTTACTGAACCAAGTCTATTACAGTCACATCACTATTTCCTGGGGCTCTATTATTTTCTTTATTAACAAAATCCATTGGAGATAAAGACCTGAAAATAATATTTAGACACAATGAAAAAATGTACCACCCTGAACACTGCTAATACTTTTTAAAATCAAAGTTTAAGAATCAGAGGTTTTATGTAATGAAGAACATTTAAAATCTGTACTTGGAGTGGAGTTCACCACTTAACTTCCATTTGGAGGATTTAAATGGAACTCGAGTGTTGCACATGCCTTCAGATCCACGGGGGGCAAATTGCACCCTTAATCAAGGCAGTTTTTACTATGCTATTTGAAAAGTAACATTTGCTAGCTCTGGAATTCCTCTCAGTACTTTTGTTTAGTCAATAATGCATTATTTTTGAGGTTACATTTATGGCAGTCAAGGTCAAGAAATGTTGCCAGGACGGAACCTATGCTGTAACCATTCCAGTCATTATAGTTTAACAGTCAAATAAAACATTTCATACAGTATGCCACAATATTTGTATAATTCATCTACATGGAAAGGCTGGCCAGAGGCCCTTCAAATAACTCTTATTTATCCATATTGATATTTACTTGGCCATTTGCAGTATCTGAAGAGTACATAAGCGTTAATGGCCCGTCTTTAACTACTGCTCCTTTAGCATTGTAATGCCCACTGTTAAATAAGAAAAATAAATAAATAAACAGCATTCTTTGTGTTTTATATGTTGAGATAGGAACATTGTAGTTTAAGTTTTTCTCAGCAAGCCTAAGGTTCAAAAACCTAGTCATTTAAGGATAGGGAAGGATTTTGACAAATTTAACACTCTGGTCCTCAGCTTCTCATAAAGAAGATCAAGTATTCTGAGAGTAAAGAAAAATATAGCTGGAGTTGACAACACTGGTTCTTCCAATGGGGGAAAAAAAAAAAGAAGAAAAGAAAGCAAAAAGTATTGCTAAAGAGACATGTGAAAAAGATTCACTCTGAAATGAACTACTGAAAAATTGAAGTCTGAGGATTAGGGACATGAAGCAGGGTCTCAGACTGTAATATTTGTTTTCCAGTAACCAATACTGTCAGCCCTACACACTCACAGTAATGAATAAAAATATTAATTAGGCCTAGAAAAAAATTGCAATCATTATCATTAGCATGTTGTGACATTTAAGCCATCTCAAATTTAAAAACTGACATTGATCTCTAAAACTCACAGAATTTATTCGAATTATGATCTCCCAGTTCAATATGCAAAGATGGGGGAGAGAAAACTGAAATTCTCAGGGCTGAAGTAGCTAAGGGTTTAGTAATTTTATTCTCATATTGTTGAAAGACTTGCCAACAGTTTTTTAACAGTTCTCCTTCCTGCAACATAAAGAAGAGACAGCTGCCTTAAACTGGATTTTTATTAGTGTAAGAAGAGGACTGATGAGCTTTCACGAGAGAATCTAAGAGATTCTTTATTGTTGTACATTTCTATGAAACTCTACCTTTTTTATATATCTTTTTTTTCTGCTTGGGCAGCATTAAAAAGGAAGGAAAGAAGAAAGAAAATATTCACTGAAAGGAGCCATAATATACTGGTTATTACATTGACTGTATACATTCCAACTAGGAATGTATGTTGGATATTTACAAAAATCAAAGGAAATCTTGGAAGGATAGAATACATTTGGAATGTCAGTGAAATCAATCAGATAAATAAGGAAAAAAAAGGAATAAAAATTCCTCATTTTTGGAAAAAGAAAATCTTTTGAGACTATTAAAGGAACAAATGTATGCATTATTCATATGTAGTTTGGTCACAATATTTGCCTTCTTTTATCTCTCAGAATACATGTTAGCATGGAAAATCACTTTGTTTTGGTTTGTCTTTTTTCAGGGTTTTGAGTTTCAACTATCTACATATCGCTGGTGCATCTTAATTTAGATATCACATGCGCAAATTTAAAGTGGAAAGTTTGTGTAGACAGTAGCTCACCAAAAAAGGAATTGGAAATTCAGATAGATTGCTAAGTACAATGATATGCTGGCACACACATGCACGCACACACACACACACACAAGCGAATTCAGACCAAGTTCATAAACAGGAGTGCTATAGTTAAATGCCATGAAAGAACCTTCTGTTCCAGTCAACAGCCATAAAGTTGCACTGATCTGTTATATCCAGTTGTGAGTGCTGAGTTTGAAGAAATACTAAAATACTAAAAATACTTGAAGAAATACTAAAATACTTAGATAGGAACCAGAAGGAAAAAAAATTATATATATAAAAAAAGAAATTAAAGGAATAAACCCCTTAATCATAGAATCATAGAATCTAGAATCATAGAATAGTTTGGGTTGGAAGGGACCACAAGGATCATCTAGTTCCAACCCCCGGCCATGGGCAGGGACACCCTACACTAGACCAAGGTGCCCAAAGCCCCATCCAACCTGGCCTTGAACACTGCCAGGGATCCAGGGGCAGCCACA
>VWZZ01004741.1:16170-86324 GCA_013399095.1 Psophia crepitans
CCCCCCCCTAGAAATAACTTAATATTTTAGTGGTAAGTGCAGGAAAGCAGCAGATTGTTCAGTCTGTTTGATGAACTCTGGGGAGACCACCTGATGGCCTCATTAAAAAAGGGAAGGTCACCAAGAAGAGAAAGCATTCAGAAATGCTAAAGTCAGGATCATCAGCATTACTCCTGACTAGGTTTATAATTTGGAGCTATTGCTCAGCAAATTTGGTATTCAGGCTTTCAACCAAGGATTGTACCATAAATTACTAAAGATATGTGTTGTTAGAATTTAAAAGATATTAACAACTAAATGTTGTGCTGACGACTTAATAACTGTAGGATATGCAGAATGTAATTCACTTGCTGTCAGGAATTCATCAAAGAAACAACATTACATCTAGTTTTTGTAAGATTAAACAAGTTATCAGGCACAAAACACAGAATTTTAAAATCTAAAAAAACTTTTGTTTGGGTTTCACCGGCTATAGAGACATGAACATTTGTTTGATTCAATGTCTTTTCAAGGATTTCTAAATACTTCACCATCTCAGACTCAGCCATGACAGACAAAATATCTTTCATATTGGGACTTACATGATCACTATTGCTCCCAGTCCCTTCAGGTCAAGTCCAAATGTGATCACATTTGTGCTAAATGTTGAGATAGGACTCATCTTGCTTAAGCTCAAGTGTCTATAAAGCAATTCCTAAGCCCCTAGTTCCTATTTCCACATTTCAGTCAGTGGTGAGGTAATCAATACTGTAAATGGAGTCCAGAGAGGGATTCAGCTGATCTACTACAAGGGGCTTGATTCTGCTGCCTCACCACAGACAACAGTATCATTTAAGATGTCTTGAGGTGTCTCATCTGATCTCCATCTGCAAGTCCAGAAAGACAGGGGTCTCCTCTAGGTTCTGCATCATGGTTCTCACCTCTGTAGATTCCTTGAATAGCTAAGGGCATCTTAAAGGGCCTATAGTAAAGCCACTGAACTGAGAATGGGGTGTTCAGTTTATGAAGAGATAAACTGCTCCCTGGAGTCAACTGAGTAGATCTTCACTGACTAACGGGAGCTTAGATACCTACCTTCTCTGCAGGTACCTCTACTGTTGGAACCCACAGATGGGTGAAATTATGTTCACATTTTGTATATTAATTCTAACCACATAATGGCAGAGAACAATTTTCCTGAAAGTTCTTCTATTTTTTACTTTTTTTCCCTGTAAATGTCAGTATAGGCTAAACCTGTTGACCCTGTGGGCACGTTGAAGACCCCGTGACTGAGGCTTTTGCCTTAGGGGAGAAGCAGGGCATTGGGCAAAGGCTGTATTGTACTGCACAGCTGAGTCTTCTTCAATTTAGTTTTACATCAGTCAGCCATTACTCATTGCTCTTAATAATTTACATGTGCACCCAGAGAGGTTGTGATGAGCATAATTTTAAAAAAATATGAATAATTAAGTGAAATAAAGAAAGAGGTAAATGAATTAGGATGTCATACTGAAAATGATCTATCGAGGATGATGTATATCATAATGGGAAAATCAGGTACTGTCTTCTTATATTGTTAAAACAAAATGACGCTTCCCCAGTGATGTAAAGTAATCTGAGGCGTTAGAAGCCTGAACTCAACATGTGAGGTTTTTCTTTTATCCACGTTTAAATTGAGTAAAATATTTCCACTGATGAGTCAGTAGCATCTTCCCTGTCAACACATAGAACAGGAGTCCTGTCACAAGGATTAGCACAGGGATTGTCACAAAGATTACTTAAAGTCGTGTTGCTCAAAGCATTGTTGAATGTACTACGTGAAAAAATGTGTACCAGTGAATCACGAAAAATAATTTCTTTTTCAGGTAAATATTGTTCAGTCAATACTCAACAGTATTGCAAACACCTGAACATGCTTACCCTCCTGTGTCCTCAGTAGCCCTGCTGAGATTCAGCACATGTGTGACTGTTTTCAAGATCAATGAAGAATCTTTTTAAGTTGAAAAGCTGAGAACAAGACAATGATAAAACAGGAACAAGAAATGGGGAGGACCAAAGGAAGGAAATAGTATGAAACAAAGTTGTTATGTGTTTTGCATCAGCTCATACATGTCTTCATGAGTCATTAATTTTATAAACATATTCATCTTCATATAAACATAGTTTTTCTTTAAGAAGAATATACTTTAATTGCTTCTGGTGTGTTTCAGTTAATATTAAAGCATGATTGTTGCAGATTCAAACTGTTTCGTTGCAACTCGACTTCGTTGCAACTCGACTGACATAGTCAGTGGGCTTCATTATTTATCTGGTATTTCACTTTTTATCATTTTACAGCTTCACCTCTGAACAACAGTCATTACATATTCCTCTTTCTATCTTGCCCCTATGTTGGTTTTTCTTTTTTCTCCATTCTTGCATGTGTAAGATGAAAAACTGAGCCAGACAGAAAAAGCAGTGCATGAAAGTCACTTTATCCTAAGAGGAGAAACAACGTATGTGGATATACAGGTAGGTATAAAGATTAATAGACGGGTATGCATACATTTATATAAATTATCATTGCACAGAAAGTACAAGCACTTCTATAAAGAGGAATATTACTTAAATTGATCACAACATCATACTGTAAACATGTATATGCACATACAATGTAAACCGTGTAAAATATTACATTGGTGATATGGGAAAACTCCATCTCAGCAGTAAGGGAAGAACTGACCTCTTCCATTTTCTAGTCTGTCTTTTGGAAACAATTATTTCCAGCATGCGCAGACAACAAGGGACCTCCAGCATTGAGCAGTATGCCACATTGCACAAGACAGGAGGATAATGTACATCATCCTGTGAATTCTCATCTTAATTATTTGTATTGCACCTTAGAGCCGACTCTCAGAATTTTGTAGTAGTGGTAGAGGCATGAACGGGAGAGAGCAAACATAAAAAGTCTCTGTAGATTTCTCATACAACAATGTAGATATTTATATATATATATATAAATCACAATTTTAAAATTTATTTCAAGCTGTGTCTTTGGGGAATAGTGGTGTTCAAATACTTTATTGGTTTATGATTCACGTATACTCACATATATTAAAATAGTCAAAAGAGCCAATAAATCCCTTAGGGAATCACCCATGCAGTAACCATTCCCCCAGTGTGACACAGTCCTTTTTAGGAAAACCCTTATTATATACGTCAAGCATCTGCTGTTTTATCCCATCTTCAGTCCCAGCTGCTTTGTGTTAAGCAAGATTCTATGAAGTGAATCTACACCTACAGTTTCTTGAAAATTAAAATGTTATGCCCTGTGTGCTACACGTATTGACTGCATCCTTCCAAGAGGTTAACAGCGCTACGAAGCTGTGACTCCTCATAGCTGTGAATGCATTAAAGACGGGGAATATTTTTTGCTGTAGTGCAACAGGAGTGCATGCATGCTTCACACCACATTTTGGCTCCAAATGACCACAAGAGGTTCGAATGTAATAAAGTTCCAAAATACTGTAGTGGGTTTTCACAGTTGTTTGTTTTCTAAAGGATCATACAGCACAGGATAACTGGGGTGAAGAAGTGCTGGAATGCCTGCACTGTGGATGCTGGACAGCAGACCGATGCCTTGGAAACACCCTTGAAGTCGAAGCCAAGGGCATTTTTCTGTCATACACGTGGCGTATGAGGTAGCCACATTAGGTGAGGTAATGTCTAGAATACAACCCAGTGATTTCTGGGCTGAGCACTTGACTTACTCAACTGCTATATGATAAAATACGTAGGAATCACAGAATAAGCCTTTTAAACTGCCTTAGTGGCCTGCGAGACAGAAAAATATTTGCCCACCCAGTATGGAGTTGCAACAGCCCTACAGGCAGAACGCAGGCATTTTGGAGCACGTAAGATAATTTTCCAATAAACCAGGATGTTGAAAGAGTATTTTTGCATCAAGTTTAGGCACCTTTGCAATTAGGTAGTCCTAGAAAGTGAGTGAACTGGACTGTCTGCTGACTGCTGATAGGCTTATGTGTTTAAACCTTATTGCAGCTGTAAGCAAGGTATGCTGCATCCCAGGCCATGAAAAGTTAGGAGAAAGTAGGTACATTCCAGGCTGTGTGCAGTCTAAGAATTAAAACAAACCTCCCATTCCAGCCATCCCACTTCCCCACCCACTACCAGTTCGTACCCCATGAAGTGTTATGTGTTTGCGGAGATGCAAAAGGATGCTGGAAAGAAAGTAGACCTTATGTAGGGAATAAGCATCAAGTGCAGTAGACAAATGCTCTACTCTAAGGTTATCACAGAATTATTTCGGTTGGAAAAGACCCTTAATATCACCAAGTCCAACCACCAACCTAACATTGCCAAGTCCACCACTAAACCGTGTCCCTAAGCACCACATCTACACATCTTTTAAATACCTCCAAGGATGGTGACTCAACCACTTCCCAGGGCAGCCTGTTTCAATGCCTGACAACTCAGTGAAGAAATTTTTCATAATATCCAATCTAAATACTCCCTGGCACAACTTGAGGCCATTTCCTCTTGTCCTATCACTTGGGAGATGAGACCAACACCCACCTGGCTACAATCTCTTATCAGTTCATTAGAGTTTGATGTGAAAGTTCCCAGAATCAAATTAACATTAAGGCAGAGATAAACCATTTAAACGTGTTTCTATACCTGTGATGCATAACCAGATGTAAGTTCTCATTGCTTTAAAAAAAAAGAAAAAGTAAAATTGAATAGATAAGAACTGCTTCTTTGTGGTGCAAATAAATGACTTGCTGTAGGCTATGCATGTACATGGCCTGTTAAGAAATCCTTACAGGTTTTTTTTGGTTCATTTCCTGCACAACATTTTCAAAATTAACCCACTATATGGTTATTTTGTGGAACTTCCTTGTTTGTTTTCCACTGCAGTGTGAATCTCCTTTTTTTTTTTCTTTAGTGCTCTCATTTTCCTCTGTTCTTGTTGTTATTCTTGCAAGTTTTATTTAAGTTATTTAAACTAATTTTTTTTTTTTTTTTTTGAGGAACGTAGGTGCAAAGAATCTTATTAGATTAGTGCATGAAGGGACGATCCTGCCTGGCAAGCTGACAGCCTCCAACAATGGGATGGCTGATTCAGGAGATGAGGGAAGAGCAATGCATGCTGTTTCTTTTCACTTGAGTGAGGTGTGTCACCCTGTCTCCTACAACTTCCTCATGGATAAAATAAAGATGTACAGCCTAGAAAAATGAACAGTCACTGAAAACTAGATTAATTGCTAGGCTTAGAGGGTAATTACTAGTGGCACAAAGTTCAGCTGGAGCCCAGTCACCAGTAGTGTACCACAGAGGTACCTACCAGGGTCAGTACTAATTAATATCTTCATTAATGACCTGGATTGTGGGACAGGCTGCACCCTCAGCATGTTTGCAGATGTTGTGGGTTTACCCCAGCTGGCAGCGAGCACCACGCAGCCGCTCACTCAGTTCCCCCCATCGGGAAGGGAGAGAGAATCAGAAGAGTGAAAGTGACAAAACTCGTGGGTTCAGATACAAGAGTTTAATAAGTGAAGCAAAAGCCGCTTGCACAAGCAAAGCACAAGGCATTCATTCCCCACTCCTCACGGCAGGCAGGGGTTCAGCCATCCCCAGGACAGCAGGGCTCTGTCACACCTAATGATGACTTGACAAACACTATCACTCTTAACGTTGCTGTCCCCCCGCCCCCATTCCTCTTCCCCAAGCCCCTTATAAACCGAGCATGACGCCATATGNCATCGCTCAGCAACAGCAAAAACATCTCTGCACTATCAGCGCTGCTTCCAGCACAAAGCCAAAACACAGCCCCACCCTGGCTGCTGTGAGGAAAATTAACTCTCTCTCAGCTGAAACCAGGACAGCAGATGAGCAAAAGCTGGGAGGAGAAGTTATACAACAGATGGGAGTGTCATCATTCAGAGACGCCTTGACAGGCACATGAAGCGGGCAGAAAGGAATCTCAAGAAGCTTAACAAAAGGAAACACCAAGTCCTGCCCCTGGAGAGGAAGAACAGTAGGGACCAGAACAAGCTGGGAGGCAAGTGGCAAGAAAGCGGCTTTGCAGAAGTGGACCTGGTTGTACTGGTAGATACCAAGTTAAGCATGAGCCAGTAATGAGCCCTTGTGGGGAAGAAAGCGAAGAACCTCCTGGGCTGTTCTAGAAGGAGTGTTGCCAGTAGGTAGAGGAACATGACTTTCCCCTCTGTGCAGCCCTTGTGAAACACACCTGGAGAGCTATGTCCAGTTCCAGACTTTTTTACTGTGGTGGAGGTCAAACACTGGAACAGAAAGGTTGTGGATTCTCTATCCTTTGAGATGTACACAGACAACTAGACATAGCCCTGGGTATCGTGTTCTACATGTCTCTCTTGAGCAGGGAATTGGACCATGGATTTCCTGAGGTACTTTCCGACAACTGTGATCCTATGCTCAGCTCTTTCCCTGTGCTGACCCAGATTCATTTCTAGAGTAAGTTGCAGTGAGAAGTTTTTTTCTTAACATTCAGTATTTATAGCTTAAGCACAAAAGCTTAGCACCATAAAAGGTCTCCAGGAGTCTCCACCTCTAACAACAGAATATTATGTTTGTAGAGTGGAGCTAGAGGTAGTTTTAGGAATTAGAAATCAGGTTAGCTTTTCCCAAGAAGGCTCAGTAAGCCTAAAGTCAGAACAGAAAAACTCATTTAATATGTGATGAGTCTGATTTCATAATCTCTGCCTAAGTTCTCCACAAATACAAGACACTGTAGTGCTTGTCTTGCCTCCTACCCTTTGAGAAGAATAATGCCTTATCTACTGTTGTGAAAAGTCCTAGTCCAGTGTCCATTTCCAATCCATAGAAGAATGATAGGTCACTCTGCAAAATAGAACAGAAAAGTCTCTGCTTTCCTTTAGGTAAAGTAGCAACAATTTTTAGTCTTTTTTTAATGTCTATCTAGAGATAAACTGCCTCCATTTATAGGTCAGGAGACCTATCTTTAGTCTTTGCCATCTTGTAGAGCAGTTCAGCCCTCACATGAGGACTACATCTGACCTTCTGACCTGCAACTTCTCTGAATTAGAGCCTAATTTAAGTCAATCAGTTAGCTGTGTGGACCCCACAGTTTGTATGGGGGTTGTATGGAGCCTGTTGCACTATCAAGTGTTTGGATGTTTACAGAATAACTCAGATATAGAAGGTCTTGGAGACCAGAAATATGAATACCAAAGTGGTGTTAAGGCATAGGCTGGAAGGAAAATGATATGCTGGAATTTTGGTGTCCTAAGACAGTTTCAATGAAGTGGAGAAGTGGAGAACTTCCAGGAAAGGAAAAGGTGATGCAGAGCATCAAAAGCTCCAGAGACTGAGAAAAGCAATACAAGGTGAAAAGCACCCTGGAATCTAGGCTATGCAAAGTCTGTTATGCTATAATAAAAGCACACAAAGAATTATTGGTAAGTCTTTCCTTTATAGGAGCCAATCAGGCTGACACACCCTCCCATTTAATTCTTTCCTAAAATCTTATTTTATCGTTCCAGATCTGCTGAAGGTCTATTAACAGTTTTCAGGAAATATCCTGTATTTTTTATTTTCTGTGCTCGGTCAAATGGATGAGCAGTTTCATATGTGCTTATTAATATCTTGGACACAAAATAACAACAAATCTCGAAATAAATTATTGTTAGCAGAGTCCTTGATATATTGCCTCAGGAAATAATAATTTGTTA
Source organism: Psophia crepitans (assembly GCA_013399095.1). Lineage (NCBI taxonomy): Eukaryota > Metazoa > Chordata > Aves > Gruiformes > Psophiidae > Psophia > Psophia crepitans. The sequence goes on from VWZZ01004741.1 coordinate 23,880, forward strand.
TGTCAGTCATTCCACATGGCATCAGCCAATATCTCAAAGGTTTCTCCATAATTATCAGGGAGGCCAAACTCACCCATAATCACAATCTTACCTGTCTCCCTTATCTGATCATATAGTATTTCGTTCTCCTGCCTTTCTTGTCATGTTGGTCTCTGGCAGTCCTTTACTATTAGGCCTTAAAACACTATCTGTGAGCTCAATCCAATTGATTCTCTGGAGTTACAGTTCCTTTATGTGTTTCCTCAACAGATAAGGGCAAATCTTCCATTTCAGATCTTTGAAACATCCTGTAATCATGTATTCAACACTAAACCTTGTTTTCAGGGGAAAAAAAAAAAGAAAAAAAAGAAAAATACAAACTTCATGGTCCTCTTTGTACTGTCATTTCCATGCATTTTCATACACATTTCTGATTGTAAATTGTGAATAAAGTGTTCTTCAGCAGAACATGTTTACATCAGCAGTTTATTTTTACATTTTAACATGTTCCACACCATGCATTTTTAGCCTGGTTCCATAAGTTTGTGCAGTCCTAATGGGATATGGACATGCCTACGTGTGCTTGTCTGTGTGTCTGCATGTTTGCATGACGGTCAAGTCTTCTATAAAATGGTTTTGAGGCATTTTGCTGATTTTCAAAGTGAGTTCACGTGTTATGAAGGGACCTGAAAACATGAATTTTCTTTAAATTTCATGAAATTATGAAATGGTAGAGATATACCCTTTCTAATGCTTCTACTCAGAGTTGAATACCTTAATGTATTAAATAGCAAAGCATCTACAGGGGGGAGATACCATGGAAACCTGCACTAAGGTGGTATAACTTGTTACCCATGTCTAGTAGTTCTGTGTTGATGATCATACTTTATTTCTTTTTGTTATCATATTTCACTCTCCTTCCCTTCATTTATTTGTTAGAATTAGATTTAAAACATTGAAAACAAATCTAAAGAATATCAGAACAGAAATATTAAATACATTTTCTGCAGGATTTTCAATGGAAGAACACACCAAAAACCAGATTATTTTTTGTTCCACCATCACTATTTTGCGTTTTTTTTTCCACAAGGACACAGCCAGTCCTTTCTGATGCTGGCAGCTTACAAGCTGCAGTGGAAGCAGTGCAACGCATTTGCTGAGGGAGGGTATGGCAAAGCACTGCCAATCACTTTAAACTTCGCTCAGTTGTATGCTGTAGATACTGATGGAAAGCAATAATCTAACACAGAGGTGATGTGTAAGATAATATCATTTTAACTGTACTTGGATTGTAGTACTTGATCTCCTCCTAATGTATGAGATATCTGGATAGAAAAGATGCTACACGTTCCATGTGTTGCCTCCTGTGCCCTTTTGAGAGATCCCGTGTTTCCCACTATCCTGCTATATACCAAACTAACACTCTTGGCATGGCACACAGATAGGGTTTCTCCCTTGAAGGTACCTCTTAGTGCTTCACTGACTCCTCAAACCTTCTCTGAAGTCATAGAATCACAGAATCATAGAATGGTTTGTGTTGGAAGGGACCTCAAAGATCATCTAATTCCAAACCCCTGCCATGGGCAGGGACACCCCCCACCAGCCCAGGTTGCCCAAAGCCCCATCCAGCCTGGCCTTGAACACTACCAGGGATCCAGGAGCAGCCACAGTTTCTCGGGGCACCCTGTGCCAGGGCCTCACCACTCTCACAGGGAAGAATTTCTGCCTCAGATCTCATCTAAGTCCCCTCTCTTTTAGTTTAAACCCATTCCCCCTTGTCCTATCACTCCCTGCCCTTGCAAATAGCCCCTCTCCATCTTTCCTGTAGGTCCCCTTTAGATATTGGAAGGCTGCCATTAGGTCTCCCCAGAGCCTTCTCTTCTCCAGGCTGAACAAGCTCAACTGCTTCAGCCTGTCCTCGTAGCAGAGGGGCTCCAGCCCTCTGATCAACTTTGTTGCCTCCTCTAGGCTCACTCCAGCAGCAAAATGTCTTTCCTGTACTGGGGACCCCAGAGCTGGACGCAGGACTGCAGGAGGTTCTTACAAGAGTGGAGCAGAGGGACAGAATCCTCTCCCTGGCCCTCCTGGCCACACTAGTTTTGATGCAGCCCAGGACATGGGTGGCTTTCTGGGCTGCCAGCGCACACTGCCGGCTCATGTTGAGTTTTTCATCAACCAGCACCCTGAAGTCCTTCTTCTCAGAGCTGCTCTCAATCCTTTCTCCACCCAGGCTGTAGTTGTGCTTGGGATTGCATTTTTGTCCTTCAAAGACATGTGAAATGGCAACGGGTGTCTGGAGAGCTGACATAGTGCTGGATCAGTCTGCTTCTGGAAGCAATATGGTGAGATTCTCAAAGTGCTGTCTGTACTCAGATACCCTGTACCTCTGTTATTTCATCCACCTCTTCTGTGATGCAAGATGTCATGATGCTATGTGGGCCAAGTGGCTTGGGTCAGCTTTACATCTGGGGCTTCTATCTATCTACCACGCACGGTCTGTAAATTCTTGGAACCCTTCCAGGGAATTCATTCACATAGCATGTAAATGGCAGCCTATGTCAGCCTAAGACTACTGTATGGAATTTAGATCTATAGGTAAACAAAATAAGGGAGAAGAGGGTGCCTAGTTAAGATTTTCTGTACATTTGAGTTAATCTCTGAGCTTGGTCATAAAACACTGCATGTCAAAAATTTGGTGGAGCTTTTATGTTGCCATGTGCTTTCCCTTCCTTTGAGTGTTAGATTATTGCACTGACTCCCTGACCAAGGCACATGACTTAATCGTTTCAGTAGCTAAGCGTTTTGGCTGATCTTATTATCCAACACCTTCAAGAGAAACTGCTTACTTTTGCTTAAGTAAAAACTAAATCTTTCATCTCTTGAAAGGTATTAAATGTTAAATTATAAAACACCACTAGAAAACTGAGATTGCCTGTCTCCTGTGGATCCTTTTTCTATTGCTATGAGAAAAATAATCAATGAACAACTGGAATTTGATATTGTTCTGCCAGTCTTGGAAAAAATCTAGAAAGCCCAAAACTACATGCAAATTAATTATTAAACATAATACCATACAGTTCTGTCATTACGTTTCATGTTGCAGAACATTTTTCAGACAAACTACGTCTTGAAGTAATATACACCTCAGAGATCCAAATAATAGCAATTGAAAAGAGAATGCAAAAGGGCGAGAGGTAACCAGTCCAGAAGAAAAGTTTTCAGATGTGGTTTGCAAGCGGATGGAAAAGCGGAGAGTGATGCAAGGAGCATTTGAAACAACGGGAGCAACAAAATGTAGCAACAAAATTGTAGAAAAACACCAGAGGCAGGCGCTACAGAAACGAAAAAAGGAAGACACTGGGGAGGTCGCTAAAGTAATGGGACGTGAGCAGAGTTAGACTGATCCCTACTCGGCTTTCTCTTTCAACAGTGCTGGACATGTGCAAGCAATTTTGTTAGAATCATATCTGCCACCTAAATGGTAAAGATTTTTAATATTCCCCTAAATTGTAACTGTTTTTCACAGTTTGCTTATAGCAATAGATACTTCTGGAAAGGTTTTCCTTACAAAATGAAAAAAAATTACCATTAAGTTTATTCAAATCCAGATTTTTACTAAGGTTTTTTTCTTAATTTAATTTATCATAATGCAATAAATACTAGTTCCACAGATTGTGAAATTTATGAAGACCAGGATAAGAGTCATCTCACTTAACCTGGGCATTTACAGTGGAGATTTTGACATCCGGGCTACCCACCCAGGGGTTCTTTTATAATCACTGAAGAGAAATGGACAATTTTAAGTGATGGTTCATCTTTTCCTGGCCATCTAAAACAGGTCAGATGAATGGTGCCCTGCAATGATTACTGTACCCTGTACAGAGGGCTGAGATAGTTTGTTTGGACTTCAGCACCTACTCTGAAAATCTCTATAGGTAGATTAAACTTCTCCCAGGCACCGCAGGCTCCACAGACCTTGGGATTGCTTCTTTCCCCCGGTATTTACTGCCTGACATAGTCAAATTTATCGCTGGACTGTCTCATATTTGGACTCATGGTTGGGCAGGATTTAGGTCTTATTGTATCCTCAGGGCTGGCAAAGAAAAAACGTGTCTTGGATGAGCTTTAGTACCATGATTTTAACATGATTCTCAAGGAAAAAAAGATGTTGTCTGACTCTCACACACAGGCTCAACTGTCTACAGACTTGAGTTTTTCATGTTAACCCAAACTACTTTGCTATCACAATAATATCTGATCATTGCCGAGCTTTAATTTGACGTTTGTGTAACTCCGCTGACAGTCGCAGCTCTGGAGTTAGCAGCAGGGTGTATGGGAAAAGGCCCATTAGAAGAATCTGTACTTCGGATAAAATATTTACAGGTGACAGACATTTGCATTTTAGTCTGTGGCTTATTGCTGTGACACTGACTTTCTCAGGTTCAATTGTCAATTAATAAAATAAGGGTGATTTTTTTAACGTGTATTGAATGGTTAAATGGCACAGATTTTCTTAGGTTTTCACAGTGACTATAAATGGAATATTCTCAAAACAGTCTTTTTTTTTTTAGGATTGGACACATTTAATCCTGAGATTGCTTGAATGTACTTTGTTATAATTGTCTTCTATTCATTAGGTACGTGCAATAAAGGGAGTACTGACATTTAGAAGCTCCATCTGAAAGGAGTTAATCAAACTTTAAGACAATGATTCCTCACAAAAGAAGTTTTGTCTTTTCAGGTCAGATATGGACCGCTATACACTCTATTTGCATACAGAAAAGTGCTTTGGTATGTTGGTAAAGATGCATATAAATATCCAATAATTAATGATAAAGCTTGACAGTGTAGCACCCATGAATCCAAGACAGTCTCCACATCTTCCTACCATTACATTGTTAAGCTTTGTACTAATGTTACAGGAATATTTTACACCTGAAAACCTACAGATATTTTTAAAAATTGGCTTCCGCTGTCACCTCTGCTCCACGCACACACCTGCACTGTCTGTAATTTTATGATGATTATCCCCAGGACATTCCTTGAAACAAAAAGAAGGGTGAAATCTGCCTAGCTTGAGGGTGACAGTCCTCTTCATCTGGAACAAGCTTGTTTTATTAGTATTCTGCCAGAATATGTAAAATAAAAAAATGTTCTTGGTGATATATTGGAATAAAATTTAAAATATACATACAAATTTGGTTTGTTTCATATAGAATCATAGAATCTGATTCTGCTTCATAAGGATATTGAACTTGTATTTGTTCAATTTATTTTATTATTGTTACGAGTTCCTTACCAAAATGTAGAAGGGCTGCATAATCCAAAACAACCATCCAAAATGCTGCTGTGTATATTAAGAACACTTAAGAACATTGAGCAAGAAAGATGTTGAAGGGTCTAGAGGGGAAGGCATAAGAAAAGAGGCTGAAGGTCCTGGGCTTGTTCAGCCTGGAGAAGAGAAGGCTGAGGGCAGAGCCCATGGGGCCTACAGCTTCCTCCTGAGGGGGAGCCAAGGGGCAGGCGCTGATCTCCTCCCTCTGGTGCTCAGCGATAGAACCCCAGGGAATGGCCTGGAGCTGCCCCAGGGGAGGGTTAGGGTGGAGATCAGGAGAAGGTTCTTCCCCCAGAGGGTAGTGAGGCCCTGGCACAGGCTCCCCAGGGCAGTGGTCACCACCCTGAGCTTGGCTGAGTTCAAGCAGTGTCTAGACGATGCTCTCAGTCATCTGATGTGATGGGGCTGGTCCTGTGTGGAGCCAGGAGCTGGACTGATGGTCCTTAGGGGTCCCTTCCAACTCCGGATATTCTATGATTCTAAAAATCATTGATCATTAGATGCATATGATGACCGAGGTAAGGGTCCTGTTCTCCAGCATTTGGTGCTCTAGCCAGGGTGACTTGAAATGATCTGTGTCTTTCTTTGCATGGCACACCAAGGGAAGTAATTTGTGGGTTTGAGTGTATTTTAGTGCCCTTCCTCCTTCAAATTAACCATCCAGATGGGAATATTCACTCAGCCCATTCCTACACTGAGCAGTATTCTTGAGGATGAAATGATAAGATCCTGCTTGGCAAGTGAAGAGCACAACCCTGACCGCCATCAGTGAGGATATGAGACAGACTTCATCCTTATTCGTCTTGAGCATATTTTGCCTGCAGTTTCCCTCAAATCACCAGTGAACATCAAATTAAGGGCATATGCAGAGGATTTAGATAGAATTCTGGTATTTAGCAATTGTCAGATCAGCATCTAGTGCAGAGAAACGGATGACACATGTAGGCTCAACTGCCACTAGACTCTCAGTTTGACTTTTCAGAGAGAACTTTATGGATTTTGTGATTTAAATTTCCTTTGACATTTTTTATTATACGGTTTGGAAAAAATGCCAGAAGGTAAGAGGAGAACAATGACTAGTATCAGAAAAATTGAGAATGTCAGGAAAGAGGCAGCCTTTTCAGTTTATGTGTTTTTATATAAACACATAATAGGTATTACAATAATGTGAGTTAAATGTTACTTAAGGAGAAAATAAATAAGGTTACAAAAATGTTATTAAGGCTGCAAAACTGAGCAACTGTCGATGATTACCCTTGCAAACTTAAATGTGTCTCAGCTCACTAAATGAGGCAGGGACCCCCTGTGATCATGTAAAAAAGTCTATGTGACTGCTAATTGACAATGGTCTTACTGTTTCTCAGAGGAAAAAAAAAAATCACTGAAATATCTCATAATGAAACGTGCTAGGCAACCTATATTTCCTGATTCCTACCCGCTTCCCCTACAACCGATTATATTTGTGGGATTGTTAGAATATGGGTTATAATGAGAAACCAACTCAACCCTGACAACAGAAAGATGTTAGTTTCTCTTTAGTTAACCTCTGAATGTTATGAATTATTATATAGAGAGATACCCAATCGTAATGCATGCAGATCAAATCCTTGCTCCTATTATTTTGTCGGTCGTTTACAGCGCATCAACTTTATACGTATCAGGGGTTTTTACGTTACTGTGTGAATAATTAAATCATGCTGTCTCCCCCGTACATCCGTGCAGGACTGAGTACCAAAGCGTGGTTTCCCGACATTTGCTATATAACCCACATTATTTCCAAAGATACTTTAGGCAATGTAGTTCTGCTCAGAGAATTTCTTACAAGCTTTTTCAAGCCCTTCGTATTTTCCATGGCAAGGCGATGTATTTTATGATGTATAACAAAGTGTATCTGGGATTTTAATATACAAATTGAAGCTATGCTGTAGAAGTTACTTCAGTACCCAGTATGTGAAAGGTAGCTATTTTGTAATTTGAGGTTTAGTGCATTTCACAAGCTAGAAATGTGAAGCTATTGCAAAACTATATGTGTTTTATGTGTAGATTTCTGCCTGGAATCACTAATCTTTCACCCAATGGAGATTTTTGTCTCAAGGCTAAGAAAATCTTTCAACAAAGAAAAGTTTTTTAACCAAACCTTTAAAGAACACCTTATCAATAGCAAAATTACCTTTATCTACAGTGCAACATAGGGTGTATAGTTTACCCACCATCATTTCTAAGTCATGCCATAGGGTCAGTTCAGCTACCAGATCATACCAAAATCTGAAGTATGCTCTTGTAATAGTGGTGACAACTTTGCAGCACTGTGGGAACTTGTCGCTTTAGTCAGTGGTAGACACCTCAAGAGCAATGAGATTTACAGTCCTTAACTAGAAATCTTCTGAAGTAGTTGTACCTCCACTGAATTCTTGATCTTCTTCCAAGATAATTGTAATAATGAAGAATTTTAAGGCTGAGGACATTACAGTGTTTTAACTGAGAGAATATATGTTAGGCCCACCTGTTAAAACTGAGCAATGAAAAGCAAGAAAGAGAAGAATCACAGAATATTAGAGGTTGGAAGGGACCTTGAAAGATCATCTAGTCCAACCCCCCCTGCCAAGGCAGGGCCACCTAGAGCACATCACTCAGGAACATGTCCAGTCGGGTTTTGAATGTCTCCAGAGAAGGAGACTCCACAACCTCTCTGGGCAGCCTGTTCCAGTGCTCTGTCACCCTCACAGTGAAAAAGTTTTTCCTTATGTTAACCTGGAACCTCCCATGCTCTAGCTTGAACCCATTCCCCTTGTCCTATTGCTTAATGAGAACAAGAAGAGCCTGGCTCCATCTTCCTGACACTCACCCTTAACGTATTTATAAACATTGATAAGGTCACCCCTCAGTCTCCTCTTCTGCAAGCTAAAGAGACCCAGCTCCCTCAGCCTTTCCTCATAAGGGAGATGTTCCACTCCCTTGATCATCTTCATGGCTCTGCGCTGGACTCTCTCTCTAGCAGTTCCCTGTCCTTCTTGAGCTGAGGGCCCAGAACTGGCCACAATACTCCAGTTAATAATCTTCCAGAAAAATTGAAAAGGATGTTGAAATGCCAATTTTTTCAAATACCATGTCAAATTCAATGTTATTTTTTCATTGTCCTCATGTAATTCACTGAAAGCTTTTCTTTTCTTTTCTGTATTTCTAATGTTATTATCAGTTTTAAAAGAACAATCTTAAGCTATAATTCTGTGGGTTCATATGTTCTGAAGACTTTGATATGTGGGTGGGAGCAGAAGGACAAATCAGTGACTGAGTTGTGGTGGTGTCCTTCATCAAGGAGTTACAGTGGTAGTTGAATAGAACATAAGCCAGTGAGTAAGTTTTTTCAGGACTGAATATCACACTTCCTTGTCCTTGTTTTATTGCTTCTATAGTAGCTTAGTATTTCACTGAAAACCCATGCATATTTATTGAATAAATAATAATCAGTTGATCTGCAAGTCAATTTAAAAAATGGTAAACTTTCATGTTGGGTCCAAAATCATCCCCTCAAAAAAAAAAAAAAAACACCCACCTAAAAACCAAAACCTAAACCCACAAAAAACCCAAACCAAACCAAACCAAATGTCCCATCAAAAAAAAAAATCCTCAACCTGGAAACCCCCCACACCAAAACCAACATTATTAAAACAAACTGTAAAGACCTCCTTCTCATAGCAACGCTAGTGGGTGCAATTGTAATATTAATGAGCTTTGGGAATTGATGATTTTAGAATTCCTAGCCTCTCAGCTTTGATCCATTAGTGGGTATAGATTCAGTGGGAGTTAGCACAATTGGGCAAAGGCTGCCTAAGTGGAAAATTGATCCTGGTAAGTGCTAGCTTACTTGCTTGACACATTAATGTTTCCCGTTTTAGTGCTTTGAACTTTTGCTCCATGATAATGTGAGTTCAAGTCCCACTTGGGATGTTGAACTTTCAGTAAAGACTTAGAGTGAGCATGGGGGATCTGTCATTCCTTTACATTTTAATTAAAAGACTAAGTTGAAACTAATGGAGAAAATATAATGAAATTACCATCATCATCTTCTAGCTCTGGAACTGGGAAATAGACATTTTCTGTCACTTAGTCAAGGGAATGGTTGACTAGGGAGTTAAAGGAGGCACTGACAAGTATTGAAAGGTGCTACATTCAAAGTCTGAGCTCTTTAGTCACTGCCTCCCTTTTTGCCCAGCCTGCTGGAAGAAAAAAAGAAAAAAGTAAGACAGAAAAAAAAGAAAAAAAAGAGCTAAATCCAATGACTTTGAACAGAGTTTGCACCTCGAGCACTTATTAATCAGACATAATATAAATAAGATGAAATAAATGGATAGTTTCAAGAACACCTTACAGACTAATTAAATGGTTCTGTGAGAACTCTTGGGAGATGGGCAATTAAGTAATTTCCCAAACAGATAATTTGGAAAAGTTGAGTAGAGAGATGAACTAGGGAAAGGCACCCAGGGAGTCAAAGTTAATAATAATGTGGAACTTCCTCAGGTCCCATTCTGATCTTAGATTAGTTGAGTGTGACTGAATCTACAGAGAAAAACGGCATTTACTGAAGTTATTCAACAAGGCTTTTACAAAGGGGAAAATAGTATTGTTTTTATCAAGATTTAGACATTCCTCTCCCCAAATCAATTTCTAATCTCGGTATAACACAGAATTTAGCCTTGTAATAGCAGAAAGCTTCAAACCCTTTCTGCTGTTGGCACTGATCATTGTGCAGGTACCATTTGAAGAGTTTAGCCAGAAGCACAAGATACACTTGTATCCCTGTATCAGCTTTCAAATTCGGGCCATTAAAAAGATCTATGCATATGAAAACCTTTTCACTGAAAACCTTACCTTAATTTCAGGACAAAAAAAGCAAATTATTTTGTAAGATCAATTTGAACTTCTGTTTTTCAGTTGCTAAGGAAGGCACCAGAAATCTCCAACCAAGAGACTTCTGGTTTGTTTTGCAGACTCCATGGGTCTGGATAAGCCTTTGAACTTTTGGATCTTCATCCAAGCTGAACTTTAGGTTTATCCTCACCTCATAAATGTGCTGTTGCATAAAAAAGGACCTAAATTTTGAATATATTGCCACTGATATCTGGTATTTCTACTTGTAAAAATGGTCAGTGTGGAATGATTACAACTTAGTAACCTAAGTATTGGTACTTGAGTTGTTCATCTTTCTGGGAAGATGACTAGAGCAAATGAAAAATTATATGTGATTGCCTCTGGCATTTTGATGTCAATGGCACAGCCATTGGACAGACACCACAAAATAAAAGTCTCCACTGCACAGCACTTCGCATATCAGCAATTCCAAAAAGACAAATAAAACCCTCTGTGGTTTGAAGGTTTATCCACATTTTTAATGCCATTTTTTTCTTCTGAAATAGCATCTTTCAGCAGACAAACATAACTGCTCATGTGCTGTTCTCACAACTTCTTTTCTTACGCTGAGTTCAGGAGCTCAGAAACAAGACCTAATTAGATTTTTTCATATTTTTAACCACCTTTCCTAGTTATCTCATCTGATAATCTGCTGCCAAGCTCATGAAGTTCATTTGGCTGCCATTTCTTTGTATGGTGGATGTTGTAAGCAAAATTGACGAATTAGTTAGATGCCAGGAAAAGTGTCTGAGGAAAATGATTATGAGAGGAAAACTAACAAACAAAACGGACAACAAAACTACCAAAACAAATAAAAAATATCCTTCCTTCTTTTATTTTACTGATACATCCCAGGGCAGTATGAGTTCAGTCATGCTATCAACAGGGTGTAAGGACTGGAAGAGAATTGGAACAGGTTATCCAGGGAGGTGATAGAGTCACAATCTCTAGGGGTGTTTAAGGAAAGGTTGGATGAGGTGCTTCGGGACGTGGTTTAGTGGGTAATAGGTGGTAGGGGGATGGTTACACAAGATGATCCTAGAGGTCTCTTCCAACCTTAATGATTGATTCTGTGATTCTAAGAGGCACCATGTACTGTGGGCAACTGTTGGCTCCTTGGTCATACCAGCTTAGCATCGTCTCAATTTTCAGCCTGTGTGAAGTCCCATCAAATTCAATGAGAAATGGCTCACAATTACATGGACCACTGCCTCAACGCTAAAGCTGGCTTCCTGCTACACTCAACGCCTCTTCCTAGACATTGCCCCTGTGACATACATAAATACCAAGGATTATCACCCAGTTTGGCTGGCTCAACTGTTTATCTAGTATTTATTATCAAGGATGTTTTTGTGGCCATGGGGAAGAGTTTGCTCCAGTTATTTCATAGATCTTGTTAAAGAAACAGCACCACCAAATGTTTCACCCATAACTCCTCAGTAGAATAATTTGTACCTTTAAAGATATGATCAGAACTAAGCTAGTATTTATAATTTTTGCTAAAATGTGCTACGATTGGATATATAACCAATGTTAAATGTCCATTTAAATACTTTCCCAACCAAAACCCTCTGGTGTTGTTTACAGCGATGCTTAGGCAAAGCCAGACACCTACTTTGCCTCAGGTGGTGCACATCTGAAAAATAAACTAGGCTCCCAAATACTGGATTCAGAATATCCCAAGGGAGAACTGAGCCCACAGCATTATGAATCATGATCAGACACATCCTTTCATTCTTCCTTTTCATCCCAGAGCTCAACACAAGCTTGTTTAAGCGAAACAAAATAAATAACAGAAAACAATCTGGATGCCCTCTGCCTTCCACTCCCAACTAACATTTGCTCACATTATCTGACAGAAAGGCCAAATACAGAGAAAATGAATTCCTGGTATCTGATAAGTAAGTGGGATTTATTTACACAAATTTGTTTAATTCTGATCTCCTGCTTGTCTGCTAGTTCATCTGCTCTGTTTCACTCATTTCATGCAGCAGAGGGTTTTTCAATTATAAATCCAGGCAGCACAGTATATTTGAGCATTCTGTCAGCTTGATTTGTTTTTATGCCCGTAATGAATTTTAAACTCTCTCCTCAAAAGTCATCACATACAATTTGGAAACAGAACTTCTCTGTTGTTTGGTGGGTTTGCAAATAACTGGATAAACAGGAAAATTGTGAAGATAACTAAATTAGCCCTACAGGAACCAGTGATGAATCCCAATAGACTGAGAAGTATACATAGCTCCTTCTCGTGCTCTTCATTTTACTCTCTATCCTCCTTCTATTTCTTATTTAATCTATTTTATTTATTAATCAGTCTTTGATCATTGTTTATATGCTACAATGAATACGGCTCTTGCTGCTTGCAGCACTCCGTGAAACGATAAACAACAATTGGCTTAAATAGTTACAAATTCTGGGCTTCACGATTTCAGTCACTGGAAACCAGGTAATAGCGTTCCCCTTCAGCAGCAAAATCACCCGTGGGACAGGGAAGGGTGAAGCATTTACAGCTTTGACTGTGCAAAGGGCTGTCACGTAGGATGAAGCTATCCCAAAGCTGAAAAGGTGACAGCATCAGGGCTGAGCAGTCTCCAGGGGGAGACCAGGATGAGGGGGGCTCCTGAGGATTTTTCCCCATGTCATTTCTCTCACTTCAAGATGCAGGAGGAATAGAAGGCGCATGTATGCAACTGCTTGTTTGTGCACATACACGTTTTTATAAAGATATTCCCTGCACCTGTAAGGATTACTCAAGATCTAGAGCTGTATTTGCAGTAGTTGTGGAAAAGCTGACGAAGAACTGAAGTAAAAAGCTTCATCAAAGGCAAATAATTAAAGCATAGCATATAAGCAATGTTTATGCTGCCTCTGAAGTCTTTTAGCTTCCTGTGCAAATCTCTTTGGTATCCTATAAGAACACAGTTTCCTCAAACACTGGAATTCCCTTCAGGCATATGCAGCATTTCACTAACGAGCCTCCTATAAGGTGAAGGTTTGAGGTATGAAACGCTAGTGAATATTCAGGGCAATCTAACCCATTAAATCCACAGTGGCAATCTGACGATGGCCTTCTGTTCCCTCTGCCTGCCAAACAAGGATGTGTTTTTCTTGCTAGACCTGTTAATTTTATTGACAACCTTAAGCAGTAGAAAACACACTGCTGTTTTGAAAGTTGGGACATTCCCAGGACAATCATCAGCAAGTGGCTAGCAACCTGAACGGCAAGAGAAGTCTGTAAGAAATCAGAGATCACCGAACGTTCAATACTTACTGGCTGGAAAGTGGATAGCTAAGAGCTTTGAGAAATCAGGTAATTAACCCAAAATTCCCTCTTGTCAATAAAAAGTACTTATGATGACAAGATACTCTGCTACATGCTAATGATGTTATACCTTCACCGTCGCTCCAAAATAAGTAGCCTCTTCCTCCATTGTGACAGAGATAACTGCAGTCTGCTTAAATCTGTGCGCTTTTTTGGTGGTTTACGGCAGACATACTAAAAATACTGACATCTTTACAATCTGTGTTTTTCCATGTAACTTTGAGTTCCTGAATGTGCATATGAGGGTTTGAAAGCAAACTTTTCAGTCTACTGAGCTCTGAAGGCCTCGTTTTATTTTCCCGAGTCGAGTCATTACTTTAGCCGTTATAGGAGTCCTCAATGTAATTCTTACTGTAACCATGCAAAGACTTTGCTGGCTCTCTGATGGATCAAGAATGAGCTCTGCTCATGCTATAGTCTTCTTTCCTGCCCCTGCTAGCAGCCTCTCATGTTTCTTGCTTGCTGCTCCAGTTAAAGCAATGATCACAGGGAAATGTGGAGGGAAACCAATCTTTGGTAGGTTGGAGGAAGAAAGGAAGGTAGGAGTTTGGGACTGGCAAGCTCTGTGATGCCCAGACTCCTTCAGGAGGGGCAGGAAAGAGCTTTTGGTTTCCTCCTAGGGCAAGACTGGCTGGGACTTTTGTTGTTAAGGTTCTGGGAGAAAGTGTACAAGAGAGCGAGTTAACACTTTCCAGTTGCTACATCACTGATGTCCTCCAGCTAAGCCAGGAAGGAAAATATTACAGAGATATATCCACCTTGGGTATGTGCAGCTTTTCACAAAGAGGAAAGGAAGGCACCTTTCACCATCTGAAAATCCCTGGATTGCTAAAAGAGGTGGTTGAACTGATAGCATTAGATTATTAATTTTTAGGTAACGTTACATGACTGGAATCCCACTGTTACTGAATGAGCAAACTCAGGTCAGGAGTGCATGGTGTGAGTGAAGGCCTGTTTCAACAGACCCTTGTTTGCATATAGGACTTTCTTTTACCTTGAGAACAGATGAAAGGAGTTTCAAGCCTGCCATGGGAAGAAAGAGCCTGTCAGCAAATGTGCAAATAAAAGCATAGATGCATCCTGACAGCAAGGGATAAGTGACCTTGTCAGTCTTGGATTTTTTCACTCATAAAAATACTTCTCAAGTATATTCAGAGTAGAAGCACCTATTGTACAGCACAAGATAGAACTCTACCTGCAAAAAACAAATGTAGGACATGTATGATGCTGCTTAAGTATCCTCTGTAGATTTGATATGATAACATATGGATGAAGGCAGATGGATCAATCTCCCCCCTCCTGCAAAAAATAAAAATAAAAAAATTTAAAAAAAAAAAAAGGGAGAAAAAAGAATAAACTCAAGGTAACCGGGAGGCTCACAAAATAAAACACAGCTGAGCCAACACAAAATGTTGCAAGGTGCTTGGATGAGAAACAAGACACAATTCAGGACAGGGACAAGTTTGCAAAGCATCCAAGGAGGCAGTGAGATGAACAGGAACAGGAAATTCACTTTACATGGCAGAAGAAGCCTTCCCCTCCCTTTCTTCAATGTTTCAGGTTGGATCCCAGATTTTGCTCTCTGTCAGTATTGCTCAAATGAGAAATTTTTCCGTTTTGTCCTTTCACTGTTTTTTCAGCTGTCCGGTTGTATGTGTGTTTTGGCAGGTGCTCTAGCTCTGCTCTCAAAACGTGCCCAAAGTGCTAGTATCGTTTTCTCTGGATGACTTGCAGGAATAGGGGTCAATGAACCATCTGATAAAACCTGGCAACTAGTAAGCGTTCAATCCATTTAGTGCCTCATTTTACTGAGAAATGAGTTTTGAAAGATTTTAGGCACCTGTCTGTACTTTGGGTAAGTTTCCAGCTTTAATATTCATATATGAAGTTGAAAATAACTTTTGTGTTGAAATGTTCATTATTTTTATGACAAAATCTTACCAAAGCTGGTGAATAGATCTACTGCTTCATCATATACTGACATTATTGTCTTCCAAAACTCTTATGGCACTATATACCGCTATTAAAATATGTCAACTCATGTCACTCATGTCTTGTTGCTCAGGTCTGAGCTGGGATTTGCTGGGTTTCTTGTTAGATTTGTCTTCTATTTGGCTATTTAACTAAAATTTCACTATGATGTTGAGCTGTAGTTCATGCCAAAACTCATTTGGTAAACTGGAAAGGTCTCTGTAGATGTCTGCACCAGATCTCAACAGCTTTTATGATTAAAACAGAGAAACAGGCACTTGAAAGGCATGGCTCACCACACCCAGAATAGGTAAGCTGACCTGAGCCATAAGAGATTCTATTTCTGTTCATGACCCTGAAAAAACCCTAGCTCAGCTGCAGACATCCCGTTGTTGACATCTATGAGTAACTGTGAGTAATCCCACAGTTACCCTTCAGCAGCCACACTGCGGCCTGCAGAAATCACTTAAAAATGTTTTCTGAAATGAAGACATAAAGACCTGATTTATAGGGTCAAATCAAAGGTCCAGTTGGCTCCATATTCTTCTTTGTGATGAGGATAATTTTATTGCTTCCTATGCATATTTGAAGTTAAAGAGTTCCTAAAAGTATAAAGCTGCTGGAACTTCCACAGCTGAAATGTCTTCATTGAGCGTAGTCAAGAAGACAGATGTTTTAGTCTTAAATGGAGAGTATGGATTTGTTTTTTCTTATCTCTATTACTGAAAGTGCTATGAGTGGATTTTCCAGAATGGTGCTATAAAAACAAAGGTTGATTGATTAATTCTAAACCTACAGCTAGGAAATGTTTTCCAGGATTACTTAGAGGAAATGCACAATGGTCTATGAATAGAAGCAATTTACTGCGTGCACACTGACGGCCCAATTTACAGGGATCTGATACATTTGGCTATGGCAGTGACAGATATAAAATGGTGACATTTTACTAGAAGATGAGGATATCAGAACTGCAGGGTGTCTTAGTGAGATTCCCTAATTATACCCTTCAAATGTTTAAGTGTATAGGAAACGTCTGAGTGCATGTGTAAAAATACATATAAACGCTGACTTCAGATTGCAGCAAGCCCACTGAAAACTAGCCCTGCTAAAATGAAAATATCTGCCAGTCCGCTATTCATTTGATGCTGCAGGAACAGTAAGCACAAGGAGGGCTTTTTGTGCTAAAGCTTAATGAAAGAAATGGAAGTTTGTCCTTTGATTTCAGTGCTCATTGAAACAGGCTGTACCTGTTCCTAATACAGTCTGTCTATAAGCAGAACAAGTGAGGAATGTTAATAATTTTCTATCATATACTTATGATAGAAATAGGTTAGACATTAAATGCTATCAGGAAGAGAAACTACAGGGAACTCACCTGGGAAAAAAATGATAAAAATGAAGCAAAATCTCCCTGAATTGTTCTGTCTCTGGTGGTGTTGCCATACTCGGGGTATTGTTCCTGCATCTGCATTTTTCACTCTTCCACCGATCTACTTAGTTCAGGTGACAGGTTTAGCTGTGCCCAACATGTTCCTCATGAGCCATTTTTACTTTTATTTTTTGGGTTTTTTTGTAACCCATTAGACCAGTAGTTATTTTCCTGAATCATAGCAACTTTCTTCTAATGCAAAAGGTTGTCCCTTCTGACCTTGCTGAGATACAGAAGAGGACAACTCCTGGCTCATTGACTTCACCCTCCCACTATCAAAAGCACAACCTATTTTGGATGTTGTTTAGAAATATATTGAACTTGATTAAATTTTGCATAGTGATGACACTACAGCTCTGGAACCTCACCCTTCTAAAGGCTAAACATCATCTTCTAATTACCAGCTTAAAGTTGTTAATGGTCAATTTATACCAAGATATTTATTGTGTCGGTTAAACAGTCCCTCTTCCTTCCTAACATAAACACAGTTCAGATGTATTTAAAAGGCTATAGCACCAGTTCAGTTCTCTGAATTCAAACTTATGTGTGTACTGTAATGAATATAATGATCCCAAATGTTTGTAATGCGTGAGGGAATATGCACGGACATTTCTAGTGAACGGAGAAATAAAAATATTTTTAGTCAGATCCCATGTGCTTACAGTAGAAGAAAAAGGTATATCTATTAAATCAAAACGCCAGGAGAAAGAAAAAAAAATAACACATGAAACCTTTTATTCTTTAGTGTACTTCTCTCTACGGGAAAACTCTTTCTCAGGTTTATTGATAATGTGTGAATAGGGGTTTAAGAACGAACATTCACTTCTAGTGTGACATTATTTCATGGATAGTTAACAATGTGATGGGCATTGAGAAAACGGTAGCATATACAGCCATCTAAAAAAATGTAATGAATCTGCTCCTATAATACAAGGACATAATACAGTTCTCTTCCCCATCTTCATAAAATTATTGTTTTCTCATTTGTGCCACAGTCTGTTTGCTGCCTTGGTAGTCCTGTAGATGTATGGATGAGAAACACATATCAGGAGGAATTTTATTTTCTTTTTTATGATAAAATGTGCTAACTTTAAATTTCAGTTAGTTCTAATGAGGAAAAGGAAATCACCAGTTCCTGCTGCTGGTATTATTGTGTTTGCAATTCTTTGAGTTACTGTCCCTTCCTGAGGCAAAATGTCTTAATCTGATTATTTAAAATTACATCATTGATTAACTGTGAACAAATAGGCTTATGAAATGGGATACACAACATGTCATGATTAGGCTTTCAGATACTCCTGGCAGCATGCAGGTTTTAAATTTCTTGCACTGATTTTACCACCATGCACCCCCCTCCCTGCTTTGAGAGATGGAGTATGGTTCTGCTGGAGTCCAACATAAGAGACAGTTAAGAAAGAAGTCTTATGCTATTTTTATAAAAATAAAATCCTTTACAGTAAAGCACAAAGCAGAACTTTAAAATATCTACTGAAAATCTGATTTTCATATAAAGATAACAATTAGGTGAGGCTCATTCTGAAAATCATAAAAAACATAGAATCATAGAATGGTTTGGGTTGGAAGGAACCTCAAAGCCCATCTATAGAGTTCCAACCCCCTGCCATGGGCAGGGACACCCCCCACCAGCCCAGGCTGCCCAAAGCCCCATCCAACCTGGCCTTGGGCACTGCCAGGGAGCCAGGGGCAGCCACAGCTTCTCGGGGCACCCTGTGCCAGGGCCTCAGCACCCTCCCAGGGAAGGATTTCTGCCTCACAGCTCAGCTCCAGCTCCCCTCTTTTAGCTTAAAGCCATTCCCTCTTCTCCTGTCACTTCATGCCCTGATAACCAGCCCCTCGCCAGCTTTCCTGTAGGCCCCTTTAGGTACTGGAAGGCCGCAATTAGGTCTCCCCGCAGCCTTCTCTTCTCCAGGCTGAACAAGCCCAGCTCCCTCAGCCTGTCCTCGTAGCAGAGGTGCTCCAGCCCTCTGATCAACTTTGTGGCCTCCTCTGGACTCGCTCCAGCAGCTCCACGTCTTTCCTTTCCTGGGGGACCCAGATCTGGACGCAGTACTGCAGGGGGTCTCGCAAGAGCAGAATCCCCTCACTCGTCCTGCTGTCTACACTATTTTTGATGCAGCCCAGGACACAGTTGTCTTTCTGGGCTGCCAGCGCACACTGCCGGCCCATGTTGAGCTTTTCATCAACCAACACCCCCAAGTCCTTCTCCTCAAGGCACCTTAACGTGTTAACCAGGATTACTTCAGGCTTTCCAACTCCTCCCCTACGCATGTTTCATCTGATGCACTGATAATCTCTGGTTTAGGCTATGAACGATTTTTAGATAAGGATGTACTGTTTCATGTACAGTACTTAGCATATTTGGGGAAAAATAGCAGGAAGCACAAGGATGAACCTTTTGAAAGGACATCAGACTTCACTTTTTCTAGTGCCTATAGGGCTGAAAACAAAGAATGCTTCAGAACAAGTTTAAACATGTCCTGTTGAATAAAGGGTAATGTTTCATATCATCAGTAAACTCATAAATATGCATATTCTGTTAGTACGTCATCAATATAAAGTTCTACAATGTAGGCAGTATGTACTGAGATTCCAAAAACCTGTGGTTCTTCACAATCCTTGTACAAATTAATTTCTTGTGCAGGCCTACTAGATTGCTTGGGTTGCAGGTGAGGTGCCAATGGCTACGAGAAAAGAAGAGCACAGGGGAAGAAGAGCACAGAAGAGCTAGCACAACTAGCTTTTGGCACCCACCAGTTTTGGAAGTCATCAAGCACAGGGAAAACCAGCCCTGTGAGGTAGAGTTTGTTTAATCTGGTCAAGTTGTTCCCTCACCAGAAAATTAGGGAAGGAAATGCAATTTATTTCATCTTCGGTATCTAAAGTTAGGAAAGATGAAACCAAACCTTAGTTTTTAACTCAGAAAGTTGAGAAAGTCTGGAACACTGCACCAGAAAGCTTCTTAACCCCGATCTAAATTTTATGGCCAAACTTTAAACATATAAATAAATATACATTTATATATTTATTTATTTCCATTCAGGTATTTTTTTAAAAATATAAACACACTATTCCAGAATATAGCTATTTTCTTTAAGGAATTCTCAATTTAGATTAGCTAGTGAAACGATGCTACGTCAATATTTTGTGTAAGATTTTTGTATGAAGTAAACCTGAGAGAAGAAAAATTACATTTAACCAGGTCATGTGCTTTATTGTTATGCAAGGTAAAACTTAAAAGTCGCAAGGTTAATTACTATAATTTGGAAAAAGACAGTATAAGTAAAATGCAGATGCTGTAATATCTATGTAATTAACTTGTAATTGCAGCATAATTGCACAGTGGTTTTGCTTTGCAGTAGATTGCTAAGCTGGATTTATACAGTTACTTATGAATGAGTTAATTACACGGATTTTGACATCATGTTCAATTTATTTTTGTGACAAAGTTCCTTCAAATTATCAAATAGAGAGTGTATATTTTTTTCCATTTCCTCCTCATAAGAACATTTAACGGTATTTGCATGTTATACATAGGCAGCACACAAAAGTTGTAGTAAGTTAAACATGAATCCTAAAAGGCTTCACTTTATGCATTATGCATTATTTCTCATAACACATAGCTCATAAAAAATACATAGCACTCGGGCTGATAAAGCTGTAAGTAACAAAAGGGAGACTGAAACCTAAAGGCAAAAATACTCTAATTAAATCTAATTAAATACACAATAGAATTAATAATCAAGTAACTTTAGAGAAATAGTGGAAGTGACACAGGCATCCACTGTCTCGTGTGATCACCAGACACCCAGGTACAGGGAATGATGGACAGCTGCATCACTGGGTAGCAGTGTCTTGTACTACAGAGGAAACAAACTCTTCTAAGCAATTTTTCTTGGTGTATGTAACAGTCATCTCAGGAATAAAGGAAAGGAGAGAACTCTTCAGAGCATGCTATCCCTTGAGCAAATAACAAAACCTACAACGTGGCTTCAGAGGCTTGGTGAAATACTGGAGAAGCTAAGGAGAAGTTTCAGTGTTAGTTAATATTTTACTCATGTAACTAGTTGCTTAGTGAATGTTATGCACTAAATATTCTTTTCACTTCTGTGGAACAATAAAGCTGATTCTGATCATAGCAAGGAAGCCTTTTGCCATGGCTGTGGTGAGTCCTAAACCAGGCTCCTTCTAAAACAGCTGATAAAGCAATTTTACAGGGTGTGCAGATAGTAACGGTGTTGTGCCTCTAATGTGAGGGCACAGGCTAATGAGAGAAATTCTAACATAAGCATCAGAGGGTATGTGCTGGTTACCCCCACAGGTCTCTGGTATGTGTCAGTGCAGCAACAGGCAAGCGTCAGCACCAGAGCTATGTATATACTGGTAATCTGAATGTGCCCAGCACAAAGGTGGAGAAGGGTCTAGAGGGGAAGGTGTATGAGGAGAGGCTGAAGGCCCTGGGCTTGTTCAGCCTGGAGAAGAGAAGGCTGAGGGCAGAGCTCATGGTGGCCTACAGCTTCCTCCCGAGGGGGAGCCAAGGGGCAGGTGCTGATCTCCTCCCTCTGGTGCCCAGCAACAGAACCTGAGGGAATGGCCTGGAGCTGCCACAGGGGAGGGTTAGGGTGGAGATCAGGAGAAGGTTTTTCCCCCAGAGGGTGGTGGGGCCCTGGCACAGGCTCCCCAGGGCAGTGGTCACCACCCTGAGCTGGGCTGAGTTCAAGAAGCATCTGGCCAATGCTCTCAGTCATCTGCTGTGATGGGGCTGGTCCTGTGTGGAGCCAGGAGTTGGATTGATGGTTCTTAGGGGTCCATTTCAACTCGGGAGATTCTATGGTTCTATGATCNGCTCTCAGTCATCTGCTGTGATGGGGCTGGTCCTGTGTGGAGCCAGGAGTTGGACTGGTGGTCCTTAGGGGTCCATTTCAACTCCGGAGATTCTATGGTTCTATGGTCCTTGAGTAGAGGTCAGCTGGCATGAAACAACCTTCTGTGTTACCATTAAACCCAGCTAGCCTCCTGCTTCCAAACTGCATGCTGGGAATTATCCTTAGGCGTCCTAATTTCCCAACACTGCCCGAAAGTTGTTTGAGAGTGTGATTTGGCCAGCACAAAAACAAACCAGCACACCCTAATTCTTCCCTGACAAACACTGCTATCATATATATTATTTATATATATAACATATATTACAATACAATGTATTTACACAGGAAGTGGGTTTTTTATTGTAAAGAAATTCAGTGTTCTGGGACACAAAGCAAACAGTGTTTGGCGTGTAATCTTATTTAACTATAATCAAGGAAACAATTTGTTAAGTCTTTCATAGAAACTGAAGATGCGAAAAATAAGAGTGAACAGTTCAAACAGGTATTTGTACAGGAAATTCGCACATCAAATAATATAACATTCTGAAAACATTTTTTACTAGAGGAACAAAAAAGTCCTCTCAAAATTAAGCACCAGCTTACTCAAATGGATTAAGTCAGCTGTGTATGTCATTTACACTGGCATTTAATAGAAGCTCAGGTTTGCAAATCATGGGATTTTCACTTGAACGCTAAGTGCCTCTGCAGCAACAATGAGGATCTGGTGGGTGCCAACAAGCAGCACATCAGGCACCGGTGCACAGGGGAACTCATGACACAGTTTGAGCCAGCAGCTTTGTCAGGGTATCGACATCGTGAGGTTTTAATAGTAATATTCCACAAAAATAAAATAATAATAAAAAAACCCAGAAACACCCAGAAAAAAATGCGAGGGAGAAAGCTCGGTGAAGAGGCTCATCCATTTTTAATTACTGAACCTAGAGTTTCCACCTAAAATTTTTGTAGGGATTCAGCGCTATTTTAAATGTTTGAGCTGACTATCAAGCTGAGCTTGTAATTCTATCTACCTTGAAGATAACTTTGGAATACCTTGCTTTGGAATAAACAAGGCCCCCTGAAACACTCCATCTGTCAGAGTGAAGTTATAGGACCTCTTTGCCATCATGTAAGTATTTTAAAGAATAAAGAAATCTGTAAAATCAGAAACTCGTGAAGAAACTGCTCTTTGAAGAAAGGAAAAAGCAGAGAGATAAGACATTATTGCCGAACAAACTATATTTATGAACGGCGCTGTAAGTGATGTCTTCCTTTAACCGCAGTCATCCCCTTCTCCTGTCACATCACACAGACACAAGAAAATGAACAGGCCTTAGAAACCTGATTTTCTATTTGGCAGTAATAGCATTAGTCACCTCTAAGTATTTTCTCTTTCACAGCGGAAGTTTACGTACATTCTTATAACTTTTTCCCAAAATTGAAAATCTATTAAACAGGGCTTCATTTGCCGAGAAAAAGTAACAATATCTGTTAAATATCTGTTAGACTAGTATGCTGCTGGGATGCAGAAGCAAGAACAGATGTTATTTGCCCCACAGCTCAATAATGTCCCAATAATTAGACACTCAGTTATCCTGGTTAACTCTATCACAGGAATAATTTACTAAACACACCATGAAAATACCGGCATTTCTTGACAATCGTACAGTGAGACCACATCAGGAAAATACCCAAATCCTGGTCAGGAAAAATAGGATGGATCAGCACTATAAAAAAGCTGATTTTACATCCTAACCTCATCCTCTGTCCCAGAATACCTTATTTAATGAAATTTACAGACTTGAGAAAGTACAAATGTGGCACAAGAGCTGTTTTCTTCAGCTCTTTCTCTTTCTTCTCCTTCTCTCTTTTTTTTTTTCGTTTTCTTTTTTTTTTTGTGGGCACACACATAATGAATTTCATTCCAGATATTGATCTGATACTGCCATTCTCCGTATCTACTTAAGTACAGAAAATTATGACTAAAGCTATCATTAGAATTAAACAGGGTATGAACAAAGATTATGAAAAGAAAGCACAACAGAAATTCCCTTGGAAAGTACACTGAGAAGGCTTTTGAATTGCATATACAATAATGGAAGAAATGAGAATACAGCACATCTTGGTATAATATAATCAGCTGTCTCTTATCTGTACAAAATTATATATAAATGCAAGGAAGACAGCGACTGTACATATGCTGTGATCTGATATATTAGCTGAGATGTATCTCGTACAAAATACCAATTATCATAAGAAAGCTTTTTTTTAATATATATTATTTATAATGCGACTGCTGAATATAATGAATGTTGGAAGCCAGATAGGACGAACTGCGTCACAAAGTCCAATTCTAGATACTGCCAGAAAATCATGATGTAAGTGTTTAGCAGTGGAAGAAATTATAGACCTGCTACTGTGAGGCTGATAAACATAACCAGCCAGCTGGACTGGCGATCTGCTAGTTGTTGTGACATGCTCTTTGAGTTTATCATACCAACAATAACCAAAGTTGTTTTGGGGAGCAATGTCTTGTTTTAGTTCTGTTTTAGAAGCCCTGTAGCTAGTTCATGGCCCTGCCAGAGCTGAAATCATCATTTCTGATAACAGCCACCAAATTAAATAACAAAATGGAAGAAAAACAACACCACAAAGCAAACAAACAACAAAAAAGAACATCGTAAGCCCCCAAAACTTTTACTTATCCTATGGGGAAGTTGGCTGCCATCCCCCAATGTGCAGCTCACTAGTCCCTCCTTATTCAGCAAGAAACATAAGGATAAGTTTGATTCGTCTGCAATGTGCTTGAAGGATTGCTGAACAAGTGGTTAGCTTGATCATCTGCCTCAACGATTTTCGATGATCACTGTCCTACATACAGACAGATAGTTTATCAGGCTGAACACCTGAAGTCTCGCTCTGGTCCCTTCAGAAAGAGCCCAAGCAAGCCATCTTCTTCACACAAAACTGTAAAATTCACAGATTCACAGAGTGGTAGGGGTTGGAAGAGACCTTTCGTGATCATCTACTCCAACCCTCAGCTAGAGCAGGATCACCTAGAGCAGGCTGCACAGGGTCGTGTCCAGGCAGGTTTTGAATACCTCCAGAGAAGGAGACTGCACAACTTTCTAACGATTAGGTTAAGACTGGCTGCCAGTCATGCAAAAGCCAGTTCTCCAAAACTGGTTATCTTCTAGGGCACCCTGATGCCTCTTTACCTGGCAAGAGAATCACTTGTGGCCAACACTGAAAAAGGAAATCTGAACTTTCATCTCTATTGCTAAAAATCATTGTTGAACAGTGTTGAATGCAGAACAAATTCCACTCAGAGAGATTTGTTATATTTTTCTTAATTCTGACTAGAAATAAAGAAAAAAAAGATGAGATTGTTACAGAAGGAATGCTAAGAGCACCTCAACTTCAGTCAAAATGGCTCTTTTTACCAAACAACTGGTTGCATTTGTTTAATTCAGTACTGTACACATTTTAATTCCTAGAAAATTATATTCCCCTTCTTAATGTCCCAAATTATTTTGAAGCCAAAATAAATACAATTTTTTCTGAGCTTCTGGGTTTCAAATAAAGTGTACTTTCTCATGGAAAACAGTTCCATCTAGATTTTCTTTGCCAAGTCATCAGGATGTTATCAGAATGTGCAGTCACCATCATAGCCTGGTGTGGGAAGGACCGTGACTCCATATCCTGATCATTCCCTTTGGGTCATGATTAGCCTATGGAAAAGTGCTGAAAAAGCATCTGCTTAATTTCACAGGGCACAAGGACCACAGATGTTGTTGGCCCTAGCATGGGGAGTACATTCAAGGCAGACTCCTTAAATCTGGCAAGTGAAATCCATAACACGACCTTAAATAATATGAACATGAGAACGTTTTTGTGATAAACAGATAACTATTACAGAAGGATCGCTTATTGTACAGCAAGCAAAGCTGTGTTGGGTAGTTACATACACACTAAAGCAAGTTCTTTTGCTTTATAGCTTAGATAAAACACAGTCAACATCAGAAGACACTGTGAAGACATGGCTCCAAATATCAAACAGGCTGTGGTTTAGGGTGATTTAACTCAGAGAACTACAGGAGACCACCTCTGGAGAAATGTATCCTTGAATAATCTGTGCATCCAATAAATTCCTTTCCTTCTCCCTACTGTCCCATTCCGTCAATGGCTACGTTCTTAAGAACCAGCAACAGGTATCTCTGAAGTGCAGCATGGTTGGTTTTGTAATGGGCCAGATGGCATCGAGTGACAGATATATTCAAATAATACATTCCCAGAAGAGGACATTTGTGTTCCTCTGACAGTACCTGAATGACATATACTACCTATAGCTTCATTAAAATAGCTGGAGATTCTCTAGGAGTTATATGTGAAACTGTTTGCTTCTGTTCAATAAGAAAGCACGTTATTTGATGGTATTCTCTCTCTTTTCTTTTTGTTTTGTTTTGTTATTGTTTTGTTGTTGTCTTCAAAGGGAAGAGGCAGGAACATCAACAAAGTCACATCTTCCATCAGTCTCGAACAACTTGGATGTATAATACCACAATTAGGCTTCATTAGATGATTCGGCTTTCTTTTTGTTTTAATCAGATCATACCTTTACATGTATACTATATTTAGCGACATCTGAGTGGAGTTTGTGTGACAAAGGCTGTGTTCTCTTGCCTTTAACAAAAATCCAAGTGCCTTCATTCACAGTTACAGCTGGGATTCAGGGTCTCTAGCAGCTTGGCAATAAAACATATTGAAGCTTCAATACATTCCTTCCATTTGTGGCTGAATGCCTTCTAATCACTGAAAAGCCTCTAAATAGTTTTTACCCGAATAAAATAAGGTTTTGTTTAAAGTCTGAAATGGTTTTTATTTTGGGAACTGTGTGTTATTTTAGTTCCACAGTTCTAATTCTGTTCCATATTCAGCAGCAATTTATTTCTTAAGGAAGGTCTAACTTAAGCTCTGGGTTGAGGAAAACAATCAGCCGCAGTTTGTATGATTCTGCTGTATGCTATTTCAGGTGGGCAGGCAGGGACTCTACTCAAACCCCAGAGGTTACATCCATTTTACAGAGATTGCTTTCTAACCTCTCTTTGAAAGCAGCATCTTATAAATCTCTCATGTTTCAGTAGCTCACCCAGCGAACAAGAAGGATTTGATTTTTCTCAAAAACTGAATAGGTCCAATTCTTATCCTATAATTAAAACCACATTTTGTTCTATTCTCATACTTCTGAAAGGTATCATTCTAGGTCCTGCTGAATATGAGCTTGCAAGCTTCACCTTCTCTCTCTTTCATGATAATAACAGTTTGCAACTCAACCTTCTGACTACAGAACCAGCTAGAAGTTACTTGAATGTTACTGGAAAGAAATAAACTGGTATGTTTTAGAAACAATGGATTTCAATCTTAATTTTAGTAATAGGAGTCCAAGAAGTTGATAGCAAATTGATGTAAAGATCATATAATGAACACAAACATCAGGCAGAATGATGCTTTGATATGTTTACCCTCAAAACCGCATTTCCATTTTCACACATTACATGTAAATTACCGGATATCACAATGCTGCTAAGAACTGATAAATCAGAGGGTGTAAATTGATGTAGTTCAACAAAGAATGATTGTTTTCTCACACAGGAATACAGAAACATCATCTGAAATGTAGGTATATGCTTTGAAGCACAGAGTAAGAGCAAACGATTCTCAGCATCTGCTAACAGCTATTGGGATGCTTGGGTTAGATCTTGGATATAATCTGTCAAATTGTATCAATCAAATTAACTTACACTTCAAGATGTAATGAAATGTGACCTACACAATTAAACACAATAACATAATAGAGCAACAAAAATGCGTTCTTGATGATACTGGGTAAAGAAACAGAGTTCTGTTTCAACTCAGAAAATATTACTCTATTTTTTGAGGTATTTCTCAGATACAACATACTTTTGCTACAGGTTTTTGGCTGTTCTCATAGAAATTTAAAAGGGCATAAACTAGAGCATTTCTCACTATTGCACTACAGAGGATTTAATTTGCAATTAAATAAGGAAACAGTAACTGATCATCTGCAGCTTTCGGTGAAGAATGTGTTCTACCATCCTATTAATACAGATTGTAACCCATAGACTGTCTAGAGGATGCACAGTATTGACCACATTTAAACATATACACATATGTAACCTTAGTTTTGTTATAAATTATAACTGAGCAATGATGACAGACTTCTTGACCAAACAGTCACAAAAGTTTCTTTGCTTTATTCTGCAGCCAAACCCTTGATGAACTTGTGACTGGACATTGATTAATGTAGCAGTGATAACCATGCCAACATCACCTGCAGAAGGTGATCCCAGACAACAGCAGCCAGCAAAACTCAGCTCTCATTAATTCAGCTGTAAAAAATTTAAATCTACAAGATTTGCTTGAAAACAGACAAGTTTTCTTGTGTGACAGAAATAACCTGTCAAGATTTGGTCATATCTTATGTGTCTCCATATACATAGCTTCTTCAGTAAATACTGCTGGTTTTTTTGTCATTGTGTGTGTGTATATTTGTGTGTAATCCTTACAAAGTTTATTTAGACATCTGAACAGTGTTTCAGCTGTATAATAACTACTTAATAACCAGCTGGTTTTCTGGTCAGTAAGTGACCAGTGTAAAGAAAAACAGCACTCCTACATCTTCTATTTTTTTCGCACTCCAGTGCACCACCGGACAGAGATGCCATGAGGAATACAGAAGACCGAGCAGGCTGCTGGACTAACGCCGTGCTGCACGTGCTGGTGCTAATCCCAGCACACAAAGCGCAAGAGGTTGGTAAATCCATTTTGTTTCTGAGTACCGGACTCCCCCCAATCCTGTGCTTATCTTAGATTTAATCATTCGATTTGATTCACAATGCTGCCTATAGCAAGGCTTCGCAAAAGCGCTTGCAAGGCATAGCCTGACCTGCTCCCGCCGGCTTTTGTTAGTGTTTGTGCGCTTAGCTCCTTTAAAATGCTGCAGGGCTCCGTTTGTGACCCCATGCCTCCAGAAAGGAGCATATAATTTTATCTTGATACATGAACATTACTTATTCAAACCCAAGATGCACAAGAAAATACGTCTCAGTGGAAAACAACACAACCTGGAGATCAATCCTGAAATTAGGCTGTGGGAGGTGAGGGGGACAAAATGCTTCTAAATCCCAGAAGTTTTATTTTCTTTGAGTGGGAGTTAAGGGTCCTAGCTTATATATCTGTTTGGGTTTTTTTTTCAAATTTTATTCCAACTGTAGAGTGTTCAAAATCCAGATTTAGATCCTCAGGCCTTAAAATTCCTGCAGGGTGAATGTCTTTACAAAAAAGAATTGTTTTCTGTAGAAAGGTGATCTCTTCCTGCAGGCTGGTAAAATTTAAGTCTGTGATAGCGTCTCTAACAAGAAACCAGAAAAACCCACAGGTGCTCTTATAGGTAAATAAGTTGCTGTAACACTAAAATCTTTATAGCATTAAAAATGCCATGAACTACCTTGAATTTCTAAATGAAATATAAATAAAGAAGTAAATAAACAGGCAAAGAAAATTTCAGACGCCAATTCTTGAACCTTGAGAGGCTGCAAGACTATGAACTTGTACAAAATTTGAAACTATCTTTTTCTTACCTTAATTACAGCTTTTTTTCAGCAATGTCCTAGAAGCAGAGAACATAGCATGTTTCAAAGCGAGAAAATACTTCCATCCTACAAAAAAAAAAAAAAAGATTGGAAAAAGGCCTGCAATTTCAGAAAGTTTGTTTCTCTCATATCACACTGGAATTAGAAAGTAATATCAAAATCATTTTCAGTGCCAGAGGAAAGGAAGTTTAATTATATTTCCTATGAGGAAATCATAGTCATGTGAAACATTTAATCAGTATTAAACTGAGAAGACAACGGAAGGCCCTGTGTCACTGACTCAAACGGCTTTGAGAAAGTCACCATCTTTTTGCATCAGGGATTTATACGGCAGATTTTCTGACCTCTTAGTCACATGGCACGATTTAGTACACTTTTTTTTTTTTTAAACATAGAATATTACACTATAAAAAGATGGATATATTTGCCTATAGTAAGGTCTGTGAGCTCCTACTCCTTGGTCACATAGAATTAGTGTTATACACACTCGAAGGAAAAACCTGGTGCAGGTATACTTAACTGTAGTAGATCATGTATCTTAAAATGCAGCTGTTCACCTTTGCTGTCTATCCCATTTCCCACCAGGCCAACAGAGATACTCCATCCACTTAAGGATGTAGTACTTAACGTTCAACTTACACACAGGTATTACACATATACATATAGTTACAAATGTGTACATATATACATTTAAGATGATAATATAGAATGGATATATAAAGCTGAAACACTTCAAGCCAGGACACTTCTGATATCATCGCATCTTCACAGACTGCTAAACCACCATAGAAAGATGGTCTAGAACAGAAGAGCTGATACATAATTTTCATAGAATCATAGAATGGTTTGGGTTGGAAGGGACCACAAGGATCATCTAGTTCCAACCCCTTGCCATGGGCAGGGACACCCCCCACCAGCCCAGGCTGCCCAAAGCCCCATCCAACCTGGCCTTGGGCACTGCCAGGGAGCCAGGGGCAGCCACAGCTTCTCGGGGCACCCTGTGCCAGGGCCTCAGCACCCTCACAGGGAAGAAATTCTTTCTAAAGGTAGACTTAACATTTGAATGTTTCAGGCATACAGAGGGTTCCCTGAACTAGGACTGAGGTGCTGCTTCTGGTTACTCAGAGTAACCGTGTGTATATTATTAATTATTCCTCATCCTCTACTGATCTGATCTTCCCATATTCTGGCTAACTACATTAAACACACCAATCATTTTTTTCTTTTGTGGAGCGGAAAATTATTTGCTCTTTTCCCTGAAATTCTCAGAGCAGAACTGGATCCTTTAGTTTTGCCTATTTGTGGAGCTGAAATCACAAGAACTCTTGTAGAACTGAAATCACAAGAACCCTTAGCTTCCTAAAAAGTTCCAGAAATTATACTAGGTCATCTGATTACCAGATGTAATTTGAGGCTGAAATGGGAGATTTTGATGCTTCTGCCTCTGAACCTAAATCTGATCTGGGACCTGGCCTCAAGTCTAACCCTCCCAATGCCTGAGCTTTAGTGCTTATCTGAAAACAACCAAGCCCTCTCAGTAGTTTAAGCTCAGTCACCACTGTCATAGCAATGCTGGTCACATAAAATAATAAACTCACAGGTAAAGGAGACTTCTGCAAGTAGTTGCCTCCTGCTTGTTCCATCCCTGTTTCCCAGCTGTTACGCTTTAAGCAGCAGGCTATTGAAACCCAGCAGTGACAGCAGAAAACAAACAAACAAAAAAAGACAAACTGCCTGAAAAAAATCCAGAAGCTGCAATCTACAGTGACAATATTTGTCACTGAAGTTTCGTGGATTGCCCTTCACACTTAAAAGGGCAAGCCTACGTGTTGCCTTTGCCTTTGATAGGAAGGTGATGAAGGCAAAAAAAATGAACCCGAAGATAAAATGTGTCTAGAAATAGAGCTTTCTTTTACAGAAAAATTACACATTTTTTTTCTTATCATTTTTTGCATTTATCTGATAAAAAAATACTTATTTGAAGTTTTTATACTGTTTTCTTTGTATTTACACTACATACATGAATCATGACTATGTCAAGTGGTTACTTCTCCCTCAGATTAGTAGTCTGGAGATCAGGGTTGGCTGACTAGACTCAAAAAAAGAGAAACCCTGATTTAGTCACATGCTAAGATACTACTAATACACGGTGCATACCAATGCATTCCCACAGAAACCCTCTTTCTGGAGGGTATTTGTCCCCCAATTTCCTCCCACCAACATTTACATGGCTACTGACTTTTATTCTTTTATTCTTTACCTGAAAAGATGCAACGTAACATTTAGGTGAAAGTGTAAGCAAGAAAACCATCTCAATGAAATGTATTATTTATCTTGCCCTCACGCAAATCCTAGACAAGAAGAAGGATAAGGACACACACTCATGAATGCAACAGGGTTATAATGATTTAATGAGTTACAGCTTATCAGCTGAGTTGCTGTGGATTACTGTTTGCATGATTTTCAGCTCTCCTTTCCTTGCAGGTTAGTGTAGAACTTCAAATGTAAGAGAAGATGCTTTAACTAACATAGCTTGACTTTGTACTCGGTATGGCTGCAGGTGAACGTGTTGGCAGTTACGGGGGCTGAGCTAAAAGGATGGTGTATTTTGTTAAGCCGAGGTAACTGAAGTCTGCCTGTACCTAAAGGAAACAGATTTTTAAAATATTTTTTTTCATCATGATTTCAGTGAAACTACTCTAACTGGCACTAATATGAATGAAAGAATTGGATCAAAATGACTCGTGAAATCTACGGGGGTTTCCTTCTTGAAATTCTACCATTACATTTTTCTAGTCTCTAATTTCTGCCACTCTGACAGTGCTTTTCTCTTTTGACTTGCTCTTAAAAGTTGACCTTAGTTACTTCTTACACTGCAGAGACTACATGGCTGTGCACCAGTTTAATGTTAACGAGAGAAAAGCGTTAAAGTCTAACAATAATTAAATGGGCATTTGCAATTGATGAACCCTTGGGGGAGAATGCTGTTCCTAAACTCAGGGAAAAATTAAATTCTTGACCTGGGTTTGGAGAAGGAAAAGATGAAAAATAAAAGGAGAAAAAGAAATTCTATCCGAGTAGCTGAGAAAAACCCCCAAATACATAAAACTAGAAATCTGAAAACTGCTGTTTAGACTTTGTGTTGTATCTGCAGCCCTGAAGTCCTCACTGAAACACAAGATGATCCTTCCAAGAATTGGCATTCACACAGTACATCAGAGTTAAAGGAGAGATTAACTACATATGTAAGAACAAGCATGCCATATACATAAGAGCAATCATGGGGACCTTCATGGGGAAAAAAGGCTATATATAGAGCTGAACTTATTTATCCAGAAAACTGTTAAACCCCTTTACCATGCAACAAGGATGGTGAAGGGTCTAGAGGGGAAGGCATATGAGGAGAGGCTGAAGGCCCTTGGTTTGTTCAGCCTGGAGAAGAGGAGACTGAGGGNGGTTAGGGTGGAGATCAGGAGAAGGTTCTTCCCCCAGAGGGTGGTGGGGCCCTGGCACAGGCTCCCCAGGGCAGTGGTCACCACCCCGAGCTGGGCTGAGTTCAAGCAGCGTCTGGCCAACGCTCTCAGTCATCTGCTGTGATGGGGCTGGTCCTGTGTGGGGCCAGGGGTTGGACTCATGATCCTTATGAATCCCTTCCAACTCAGAATATTCTATGATTCTATACCTCTGGTCTTCTGTTAACCACTTTGCTGCTTCTTCTCATCCACGTCTTAGTGTAACCCTTTCCCTGGTGAGGCTTCTTGTCCTGTGGAGAGGAGTAATTACCAGGAAAGTCATGCTGGGATTTGGATAAGCAAACTGGACTTTGGTAATTGCTCTCCTTCTCCTGAAGCAAACTTCTTGTAGGGCATAAAGATGTGACTTCCTTTATACAATAGGAAATTATATTAATTGCTATACCTTACACTGAGTTTTACAAATCAGAGATCACAGGGTGCTCACTCGACATAAACTGCAGTACCTATCCAACCCGATTAGCCCTGTAACATACATCTGTGAGGAACAGGAGGAAACAAATGTGTCACGTTTCATGCTGTATGCGTGAAGTTTTCATCTGATGATTCGTTTCCATCACTCCCAGATCACACTTTTTCAACACAATTGAGTCCTTTGATTAATTTACGAACAAACTGTGCCTGCTGTGATGTCTCAGTGCAAATCAGAAGCTCCAGCATTGCACAGCAGCCAGGGAATGTCTATCCTAGGTTGCTCACCAAGGCTGCAACTCCAGCTGATGAACCTTCCTGACTATATGACTTGACTTTGCATGTCAACAGGGGCAAAATCCTATCTTCTCATCAGCTGCCCCATGGTACAGTTTGTCACCATAGTTCCATGCTCAGAAGTCTTTATCTAACAAAAACATTGTCAAGTTTGCTTGGTGCTACAGGGTAAATTAATTCTACAAATATTTCAAGTTCTTTCCACATAAGCCCCAACTACATAGGAAAATTCATCCAACCAGCTACAAGAGGAGTCTGGAAGACATTTAAGACGCCATTTTTTGCATCATGATGCAAAATGGCAAATACCAGCCCCAGGCAACCTCAGTGTTTCTAAGAAGTACCTTTTCCTAGTCTGATTTCCAATTTTTTTCCCCTCTAATTCTCTTTGGAAAGTTGAATGGTTGTTACATCTCTAGGGAGAAACTTTCTCTTGCTAAGCCATACCCTGAAGTCAGAGGCTGTCTATTTTTCAATTATTTCTACGATGATGCTTTAAAATTGACAGACTATAAAATAAAATTAACTTGGACCACTCAAGAACATCCAGTGTGTTTTTGACAATAATACAGATTTCAAAAGATCATAACTTTTTGTCTGATTGTTGAGTAATAGGACCAGATATCTGGTCTGATAGGAGCAGAGGGAATGGCTGCAAGTTGCGCCAGGGGCGGTTCAGGTTGGAGATGAGGAGAAATTTCTTCTCGAAAAGGGTCGTCGAGCATTGGAACGGGTTGCCCAGGGAGGTGGTGGAGTCACCGTCCCTGTGGGTGTTTAAAGAAAGGTTGGATGTGGTACTTAGGGACATGGTTTAGTGGGGAATAGGTGGTAGGGGGACAGTTGGACTAGATGATCCTTGAGGTCTCTTCCAACCTTAATGATTCTATGATTCTGTTCTATGATTTTAAGCTAAAATAATTTGCTTACTAAACTTTCTTTTACAATTTATTTTTCTTCATAGGCAGATCAACATTTGCCATTGCTTTGCAGTTCTCCACTGTGTTATACTCTTGCTACTCTAGTTTATTCACTACCATTAGTGGATAAACCCCATTACAGACACTTCTATAAGCACCTCAGTGGTGAAGCTGAAAATCTAGGTCAATTTTTTTTCACTGAAAAGTGAATCAAATTTCTTTATGATGATATTGGAAAGTGTGATAGGGAAAAACTCTGCTGTATACCTTGGTAAACTTCGGCAGACTCCTAAACCTTGATCAGCATTACTATCCAACAGCATGAAATCACACACTTCTGTGTGCAGCAGCTACTAATAAATGCTCATCCGCCTAATGCTTCGTTACAGGTCGGAGCTTATCGACTCTAAGAACCACATGCCACTCTCATTTACTTCTGTGTACTTCCAATTTCTCTCATCTCTATGACAGTGTGACCAGGCAGGAATGTGAGTACAGAATTTAGCCCCATGAGTCTATCTCACGGGGGAATTACATAAGTAAATGAATATCACTGAAAACACAGATTAAAAGAATCCTAAATAAGGTGTTATAAATCCTTTGTTTTCCTGTGCAGTTTCAGCAGCTTCTCTCTTTCATGTTCTTAGTCTGAATATCTTCACAAAAATAACATTCCTACGAGGCCACTGTGTTTCTGGATACGAAATCACTATCCAGTGGTTACAGTGCTTTATGGAGAGAAGCAGAATAGGTTTTGGATTTCACTAATTTCACTTTTAGTGCTACTATCTTGCCAAGAAGCTTGGTGGGTTGTACAGGCCACCACTGCTCTGCCTTACATGTGCAACCTTTCAATCCTCGGTCGGTCCTGTATATGGGATATGTATATGAAAACTTTGCTTTTACTCAAAATGAAGATGTGTTACACAATCAGAGTTACTATCTGACGCTGTCTAGCTTTTAGGATAATCGTCTGGTCAAGCAGGATGGTTTTCACCTATTCCTGCCCTTGCTGATGGTGTGATATTAGGCAAGAAGCACATCACTCTACCTCGGCTTCTTCCTTCGTAGGATAGGTATAAGGCATTCTCCCTGCTATCTTTTGTGCTGTTCTTTGAGGCCTTCTGATGAAAGGTGCTAAAATAAGCACTATGTATTATTCATATATTAATTCGCTCTGGCATATTGGTTTCAGGAAACTTCATCTAGGTGCACTGGGAAATCAACATCAAAGAAATGCAGAGTTACATGCAGTGAATACACTCAGCAGTGGAGCAGACCGGGCTTGACACAGATCTGAAAAGCAAATAAAAACTGAGCATAGAAACTCTGTAATCTCCTTATAACCAGAAAAAGAATGAAAATTGGGTCCTATAAGAACTTTTCTACAGCTTTTGGGGCAGTCTTGTACAGGTTTGCACCGAATTAGGCCCTGGTAAAAGAATTTAGTAGAGCAGCCCAAAATATTTGTGGAGATAATTTAATTAAGAAAGTGGTAGTCATAGACAAAATCTTAAATGATTAAGTGCCTCTGGATTTCTTGGCTATCAGTTAGATTTTTAGGAGGAATTATTTCTTAGACAGCTTTGAGATGCTGCTGTTCTCTTTCAGTCTTTGAAATATCTTGAGTAGGACACCCAAAACCTGACTATTCCAAGTCCCACATCGTTTCTGAGATTGTGGAACAAACCACCAGCACAAGAATTTTTTAAAAACCTCTTCCTTATTCATTCACCAGAGTTTTTACTCAGGAGAATTTATTTAACCATTTCCAAAAACAAATTTAACAAAAGCAATATTTTTGGGGTTTTTTTCCCTCATTTCTATCCATCACTTTGCAAAACTGTTTTCATATACACGTATAAAATGAAACACTCTGAACTCTGGGGTAAATGTAGAATTTCACCAGGAAGCATCAAGATGTTCCCAAAAAAACTTCATAGCATTATTTCCTATAATGAACCCTGAAGCTTAAACTCTCAATTCCGCAAACAAAGGCAGCATACGTGCACTGAGGGAAGACAATTCATTGTAATTTTGTCAGCAGAATTGTTACAGTAAAGGCCTAAGCAACACTTCATCTACCTGTCACTTGTCTTGAAAGGGCAGATTACTTTTTCCTCAATCTTGGCACATCCAATTAAGGTAGACTTACAAGCTAGGCAGGTGTAAAGTGCAAGCCAGCACTTGTTCACATTAGCAATTATCAATGGAAAAAATACATAAGTGCTGAGGCTTGGCACAACAGTTACCCTGGCAACCGTTAGCACTCAGAGCCTCAGCAGAGACTAACATGACAGTTTGACATTTTTTCCCATAAAAAAGATGATTGCATTCTCTCTTTCTCTCTCTGTTTTTTTTCCCCTTCCCCTCTTTCTGTGCTGTTTTTCCAAAGCCTTTGGCAGTGACCCTGCCTTGTTTAACTCTAGCTGCTCAGCTACCAGCATGTAGGGCACAAAACTGAACTCCTCTGTCTTGCCAGCCATTAGAGCATCCTCTATGGAAATCAAGCATGTTTATTGTTTACCTGGCCAAGCCTGAAGAGCAGGAAGGAAGGATGGAGAAGCCTCATTAGTCCTATTGACTCAAGATAGCCAGAGACCTGCTGGCCACGACAAGTTCATTCAATGTTATCTTCTTTTTTTTTATGCTGATATTCTGTAATATCCAGTAAGGCACTCCATTCATCTATGGCAACTTGCCTCAAGATACTGGCCCCTTTCGCTCTGCTTGTACTTTTGCAAACATTTCTCTCTTTATCCATTAACTTCTCAAAAGAGAAAAGAAACTCAACCAAAAGTACAGTATCTGTATTTTGTGTTCAGGAGAAAAAAACTTATCCTCAGTTGCTCCAAGAAACTCAGTTGAAGCAAACTCTGCAGAAAGTGCAACTTCAGGACATAGGATATTGCCCAGCCTTGAAGAAGGCTCAGCATCATTTTGGATTAGGCTTTGTTCTGTGGGATGCCTGTGGACCAAGTTTGAACTTGTTGACCATGTTAGCTGCCAATTCTGTTATTTCTATTTGGTGTCTTTGTATCAAATAGATTTAGAGAATGATATACCTACATCAAAATTTTGTAAACTAGTGACTGTTTCAGTTAAAGTTTACCTGACTCCCTTTGCTGCTGCTTGACATCCATTTTATTCTGTTGGTTTTTAATGTCCCTTTTCTAGACAGTCTTTTGTTATCCATTTTTTCCTTCAGCCTTACTTTCTCTATTTTTGTTCACATCTTTCAATTTTAAAAAGTTAAAATCTTCAAGATCTAGATCTCGGGGAGGGGGGGGTTCAGTGGTTTATTTTCTTCCCTCTTTCTCCCTTGATGTCTGTCATTCCTGTCCTTCAACTTATCATGTTTTCACTCACTGTCATGTCCAAATGGAGGAGTGGAAGGACTGGGGATAGTTGTCATCTTGGGTACAGGAAGAAAACATTTGGAAAGCTGGGTACACAAGAAAAGGTTTATTTGTGAAATGGAGCTGAACGTCTTGTCCTTACTCTTAAATTCTAGACAAAATGAACGCATACTCTGAAAGATATGCAGAAAAACAAAGTAAACATCTCCCAGTGTTTACAAGACAATTCTGCATTTGCTTATTATTGCATGTGCTGCACCCTTAGACCTCACAGATTTCAAAAGAGTACGTTTTGGCTGTGCAAAATTCAAGATGTGGAGCCAAATCTTACTGCCTGTGTTCTTGTGATCTGTTCCCATGGGCAAACAGAATCCATGATGTAACTTGAATTCTGTCAGCAGGATGAAGGCATAATAAATAAAAGTAATAAACATTTTATAACATTAAACAATCTTTCAGCCTAGTCAATCTGACAATTTTGATCAGCATTAAATTTCCTGAGATGTTTCTAATCGTGAACAAGAAACAAAATCATACAGTTGCATTGATTAAAAGGGTGAACCAATAAACATTATTACTACTTTCAGATTCTGGGACTCACAGAAACTTGTTCCTTTCCCTGCTAGTCTGTGGGTTGCATTGCAATTTCTTCCACAACAACATAATTTAATTTAAAAATCATGATGTTATAAGTACTTGAGAAGCAGTTACAGCCATTCAGTCAGAGAAAGGTCATGTTAACATAAATATTGAAAAGAATGATAATTAGGCAAGAAAAACAGCAAAACACATTAAAGAGAAATGAGGTAATTTTTAAATGTTAACATCTCAATTCAGAAATGTTTACACTACATTTAATGGTTCCATTTCCAATGAGCATTCCAATAAAAAAAAATTACTGAGCAAAATTATGGAAGAGAATCACTACCAACAGTGACTTTGTATACATTTTACCATCTTGAGGGAAAATGAATTGTCTGAGCCTTGTTAAACACAACAGAATTTAAACAGCCCAAGCAAGACTTGCTGCAGAATAAAGTCCTCTCCTATTAAGAGGAAAGTACTTAATCTTTTGATGATAGTTCATAATTTCAAATTCTGAGTATTTGAAGAACTATTTAATTGTTTCTATAGCCTGTACCAGGTTCAATGAAGGTAAGAATGTCACAATAACGTTCGCAATTTCATAGTCTGAAGTACACTGTGACCGCTTCTCATAGTATTGCTTTCCACATCATCCACCCTCGATACTAAGAAACACACACTTAATGACATTTTCGAAACTCCCAAACAGGGTAAGCTTGTTATTGCTGTTTCAGAGTGACTTCCATCTTACAGTATAAGCTTTTCAAGTTTAATGTTGAGGAATGGTTTTATCTTAATTAAAAGTATTACAAGGAACCTTAAAAGCTTTATCAAACGATTCCTGGTTTTACATATGCTTAGTTGATTTTTTTTTCTTTTCCTCTCACTGTTACAATTTGAATGCGTTCAATTTAAAAGAACTTTTAAAGTAAAAAACTAAAATTCCCTCCCAGGAAAATGTGAATAATTTTCCTGGTTTGTAATCTACCTAGACACCACAACCAGAGTGAGAGTGCCATGAGAATGTAGCAGTAGCATGACATAGTCCCCAAAACATGGTAATTATAATACAGCTAAATGGGAATGAAAAAATAAAAGGATAGCCAGAGGCACAGAGCAATAAAGAAATGGGCTTGTAACTTAAATTTTTTTGGTTTATTCTCTGTGTATTTGCCACAACATGAAGCCACACAGTTTAACCTGCAGATTTATCAGGTCAAGGAAATGCTGCTGGTTTTGTTTATTTTCACAGGGGAGTCAAAGGGGGGAGTCAAAGGGAAGGAGGAATTTGTAACACAGAAGTCAGATATTAGGAAAAAAGTGATTAAGACACTGTGAAAAGGGACAAATTTTCCTAAGAATTCCTTCCTTAATTACAACCTCCTACACCCTTCTTTAAAATGCAAACGAATCTACTTGAGTGAATTTGCTTTAAAAGGGCTGACATGTGAGACCACCCTTCTTTGCAGAGACCTGAGAACCTGAAATTTAAAGAACAGCAGAAGCGATTTCCCAGACCTTAAAGCTCTAAGTGTATATAAAATATCTTGACAAAAAATGTGTTCCTGTGGTTTTCATTCCCAGGGACCGGGCTCTCCTGCCCTCATGCAGCGCATCTGTCAACAATGTAATGTCACCAGTACGGGCATCACAACAGACACATGAGAAAATTGCTTGCCATTGTTGCAAACAGCAGGGCCGTGATTCTAGCAGGGAAAATCCTGGATATCAGAAAGTCCAGCTACCTGTGACGCTTCTTTATGACTTTTCTCTTTAAACTCTTACATCCAAGTTTTATCCAAAAAAAAAAAATGCACGGACAGAAGGTGCACAAAATTATAACAAGCTTATGTAAAGGGGCAGCAGCAGAAGCAACAGAAGCCATGTCAAAACTGTGGCTACAGTTTTCTGCTCTTTGGTACAAATACAACTACTTACCCAGCATTCATCATTGAGAGTATGTCTGGGTCGATTTTCAGGATACCTAAAGGCAGAACTGCTGTGATTTCTGTAAATAGGCTATTAGTTTATAAATAAAAAGCTGGTTTTTGGTTTTAACCAGATTATGTCTCATGACATAACATCTATCTGCAGAAAGTTTAGCAAAAAAATCTGCTTCTACGAAAGAAATCTAATACGAAATTTCTCAGCATTGTTGGTACTGGGAAATAGGGTATGGAAAGTCTGTTCCTGGGAAAAACTGGAATAGTAAAACTTAGTAGAAAATAGTGTAAAGAAAAAAGCCGAGGGGGTGTGTGGGGGTGTCTCAAGCAATGATAACTGACACAAAGGATGCAAAAGAACCCTTCCTGGGTTACGTTTTGGATCTTTCTGTAAACCTCTCTGGGGGAGATGCCACAGTCCTCCAAGCAACCTAGTCTTATGTTTTGCTTTCTTGTTGGGAAGTTCTCCCAGAAGTTTCACCAGATCTCTCTGATGCAGTTGAAGCCTTTGTTTCTTGCTTTATTCTATGAAGACAAAGAGAATAGTTTTATTCCTTTTCCCTTTGAAGGTCTCTTCTGCATATTTGGAGATTATTATCCTGTCTTCCTTCAGTCTTCTCATGTCTAGACTAAACAGTCGCTTACACTGATTTCATAATGTCTGGTTGCCATTTTTGGAATTTGAACAAACTCAACAGACGTATAATGATATTAGGTTGACCCAACAGAGTCTTTAAAATGTAAATATGCTTTGCACGCTAGCATTTGATGATTCTTGCAGAGGAAATTCCTATTGACTGACAAAAATAGCAAAGAACAAATTGTGTGAACTGACATGACTAACTTTGGCCAGTGGTTTACCATATCAAAGGAGTGAGTCAGAGCTCACTTTTATTTATTTATTACTTTTATTGCTTAGCACAGGTCAGCCCTTTGAGTGCTATCATTCCTTAGCTCAAAAACTTTTTATGACCAATTTACATGCAATTTAAAAAATAATAATATAAAAAATGAACTATTCTAGATCTTCTTTTTGTGTGTTCATCTACTTCTGGCATACCAACCATCATAAAAACTCTTGGAGAGAAGATTTTTGTCAATGGCATAGAACTTCCTTCTGAGAACTGGGTTGGAGTGATGACACGGACCCTTAAAACCTTAGCTTTAACGCTCATTTTAAAATCAGGATTTGGTGTCTGCACAAGCCATTTGATATGGGGAAGCAGCCTTTTTCCAAGGGGATTGACTATGCATGCAACAACTTAAATCTGTGAAAATGAATCAACTGAGTCAGCTGCCGATGACTGCAAAAATGGCCTGGATGCCGTTTACTGTTACCTTTTCAAGCAGAAGCTTGAAATTAGGAGAATTATAGCAAAACTGTCATCGAGAAGAGATAGACTGCCTGGAATTTGCAACGCAAACCCACTCTTATCCCTTATGCAGGAGAAAGATAAGTGGGGAAAAAAAATATATTAACAGCCATAAGAGTTCTCTCCCAGCTGCAATTTCATCTTATTTATTGTTGCTATTTATTTATATATATATATATTTAAAGCTTAAATGATTTGTTAGCTGTGCATCAAGATCACCCCTATAAATGCATGTTTTATTGCAGCTGCCCCAGCTTTTAATATTGTTTATTATTATTCTCTTAGCACCTAGAAACTAGTATCAAGCTTTAAGGCCCCACTCTGCAAGTCTCTGTATGAGCAAGTGAGACAAGGGCAGCTGCTGCCCCAGAGGGTTCACAGCATAGGATTTTGAAAGGATGAAGCACACGGACCAGACAGACATCAAGAGGGACAGGTGGGGTGACAAGGTGATGTAGGAGTCAATGTGTTTACTTGAAGAAGCAATCTTTGCAACAGAGATAGTGTGTCAGTGCAGAATAGAGTACAGGGAGAGGTCTTTCTCTTCCTCTGCTGCTTTGTGTCACACCTGCTTGTTGCTTTGTGGCTTCAGATAAAGCCCTAACCTGTGACTGGCTCTTCTGGGCTCCTCACTGCATCTACACGGAGCCAGTGATGGAACAAGGGCAAATTATTTCCAGAAGAGACAAGCTCTAGGTTTACCTAGCACCACTGGGGAGTCTTTTGCACAGCCAGAGGAAAACATAGATACAAATACCTGAGATTAAAATTACCAGCATCCATCTTGTGCTGTGAGCATCTATTCCCTAAATGAAAAAAATATAACACCAGCAAAGGACTACAAAACCTTCACAGCCTTAAAAGATCAAAGAAAAAAGAAGAAAGAGATGTCTAGCTGGTTAACAAATGCAGGGTGAAAGATCAGGCACACTAGCTGAAACACCTTGCAGAAAATGCCTGCCACCTGCTCCATTTTTTTCACACTGTGGAAGTTCTAGCCTGGATTCCTCCTTCAAGTTTGCCATGACAGAAGAAGAGATGATTTATTAGCTGTTCCTGACCTGCCTGAGTCTCTGTAGGTTCAAGCTAGCAACCTGGTTTCCAATAACTTTCACGTAAATGTGCATTTCCATAGTTTCTGATGTAAAGTCTAGTCCCATGGAAGACCTCTTGGTTGGTTTTCAATGCTTTATTCAAAAGGATTTTGTATATGCCTATGCATATTCTGAAATCATCTACTATCTCAATAAGTCATCCCAGGGTCTGAGATCACTTGGAGTGTTTTCAGAAGCAGCTGATGAACAGAAAAACATGGTGAGTGCTGGTAAGTTGTGTTCTCAACAGATGAGCTCCCAGCTATGCAATTTAATTCACTTTTCCACCCCTCTCACCTTTCCTGAGCACCCAGAAAGCGTTCTGATGCAACAGAATAACAAAACATTTACTGAAGTGCCACTTAATTACATCCATTGCTTACCAACTTTTAGGATCCATTATTAAGGTCATCTGTTTAATGAGAGAGAAGGCAACATGAAACAACTGCGGAACGAGATCTAACTGGGGAGCAATTAAGCTTTAAAAATATCATATGTGTTTCTGAAGGCTAGTATATGCACTTGGCTGAATAACACAAACTGTGGACAGAATTAGTATGTTTTGGTTTGGGTTTTTCCCCCCACAGGAGATGTTCGGCCAACAGAAAGAGTGTGCTGCAAAGCAGTGGTTGGGGTTTTCCATCCTACTGATCATGCTGCCCCTAGAAGCCATAAGTACAGAGGCTGTCAAGATTTGCATTTGCTATCATATAGATGCTTATCATGTTGAAATACGCACATTTGCAGGTTTATAGAGGTGAGGCAGTTAAAAAGGCACACTGCATGTGACTACTGGATTTTGCTTAAGTCAAAAGAGCCAATGTTACTCTGGAAACTAGAGGTGGATTTCAGATATCTGAAGTTAGATGTTCACGTGTAGCATCTGTATGTAGACAAGGTGTCCAACCCTTATTCTTCAGAGAACAAAGAAATACAGTCTGGTATTTTTTATTACAGAGCTGGTATTAATCTCCTACAACACAGTCCAAACCATGTGGGCAGGATAATACCTTAATACCTTGGCTAACTCGACACTCAATTTAGTTGCCATAGCTTAGTCACCTAGCACCATTTGAGAAGTTCTGTGCTATCCCACCTGCTCTCAAACAGCCACTCCAGAAAGGTAGAGATCTCCCATACACCCTGTGACAGGCAGATGATTTCAATATCAGAAATCATGCTCATACCTGCACTTAGACACCCGAGTTGTGTCTTGTCAAATGTATTAACTCTGTCTCTGCTGACTGAAAAGATAACTTATATATCTAGCACACAGGTAGGTCCTTGTGTAGAGTACAGCTACAGAACAGACACCTGAAAGCCGGCTGATTTTGAAGCCACACTAGGAGAAAAGCAGTCGGAAAAAGAGCCTCCACTTGAGCGAAATGGACAGCCGTTCACCAGCTGAACAACAATTGAAACTGAGTGGTAACACAGAAATTAAAAATATTTCAGTGCAATGCAAAAGTCAGATAGATTTGGATGAACAACTTTATCACAGCACCAGTGATAACCTGAGATACTGAAAATTAAACCAGAACCTAAACCACTATGAGAAGTAGAGACCAAAAAATCACCCAAAGCTGAATCAAAATAATGCTATTGATCAGTGAAACAGAAGTTGGTGGATGCTGCCTAGAGAAACAGTTACTCCGACTGACCCTGCTCTG
The DNA here is from genome assembly GCA_013399095.1 of Psophia crepitans. Classification (NCBI taxonomy): domain Eukaryota; kingdom Metazoa; phylum Chordata; class Aves; order Gruiformes; family Psophiidae; genus Psophia; species Psophia crepitans. Next base: position 68,562 of record VWZZ01004741.1, read on the forward strand.
TCCTTGAAAATAACTGCAGCAGAAGGTGACAAAAAAGCTGTTCGGGATGAAGACAGGATTAAACTGCTTGAATTCTCAACCTGGCAAACGCTTTGCCACCAGATGAATAAGTTTCTCTAGAAATGTACTTTTCAAGAGCAACTATGCCTGTCCCAGGATTTTTGTCTTCTCAGCATATAGCTGAGTTGTCCTGGACAATAGAGAGATTGTAGCAACTGGCTTAGGCTGGGTGACTGATATTTGGAGTATGGCAAGGTGCATCTCAACCTAAACTGGAGATTTGGATTTAATTTTCTCTCTCTACTGAGAGCATCTAACGTAGCGCTAGATCCCCATTTCAATGGATAATGAGTACTGTAGCACCTTTGGAGATTTAGGTGTCTGCTCCTTTGTGCTGCAGTTCATTGTCTGTCCAGTACGGATAATCTATCAGATAAGACTGACTCTACCTCACAATGGTATTGTAACAGATAAATATAAAGCAATTGTTAAATGCATAAAGGTAAAGGTAAAGGAACCTACCTTGGCACATTAGCCAAGTGGCATCATGAATTAACATGAAAATCAATGCAAATATAAAAATTACTGTAAAACCTCACCAACAATTTTGGATTTACTGTTCACCTAAACTCTTCTGCGAAGCTAGTCAGTTGAAACTGCTGTCATTTTTATTACTGTTTTTCTTGCATTAATTCTGTGTCATCTGCCATTTTTGAAGCATCTGAGGGAGACTGGAAGGGAAAGAATATTGCATCTTCTAAGGTCAGGCCCACAGTCATATTTAGAGGTCTATATTATTTTGTAACTTTGGTGGGGGAGTTTCTTTCTTTAGTCCTCCATATCCTTAGTGAGACATACAAAGGTTTGTCAAAGGGCTTTCCTATTTTCTTTGCTACTTTCCTTAGAGTTAGATTCTAATACATTTGAGACGCAGTACTTCAACAGTTTTTATCATTCTAAATACTTTGTTTGATCTTGGGCAATAAGAGATTTTTTATTTTTTTTTCATTTCCTTCCAAAAACATCTCCCTTTCTCTCAGATGTATTATGATAACTTCTCCTTACTTTGTGAGTACTCATAAATAGTGGCAGCTCTCAGCAACATCAAGCTAAATTTTATTTATGTCCTTCAGAGGTAGGGCAGAACAAGATTTTGCAGTATGTGACTGGTAAGAGATGTCATCTCATAGAGATGCTATGCTTCTACTTTCCATCTGGAAAATCTGGGGATATACATAGTATTCTAGTATATATTTGTATTTATTCACCCAGGTAGACCGTGTTGGACAAAGACATAAATGAGGCTCACAATGACAAAAATCTATACTCTCTCCTAAATCTTTATTACGTGTTTGGAGTCAATCAACACAGATATCCCAGAAGCTGGCACACAAGTCCGTACATTTTTTGACCATCCCATGACACCCTGCTCACAAAATGCCTGAAACTATAGACATGCCAGAGATGCTCTATTTTCTGTTTTAGCTGATTAGTGGTGCAAATTTAATGTACACTGTCATAAATCACCATCACTCATGTGTTCTCTGGAATTATGTTTCTGGGAATGGTTTCAACAAAAAGGCAGCAATCCTGCATATAACTAAGAAGCACACAAAAAGAAAAGAGGAAGAAGATGAGGAAAAAACCCCCAGAACAATAGAAAAATCCCCAAGCCAAATGCATTTGCCAAGTTTGTTCTCATAAAAAGAAAAAAAAAAAATCTGATTTAATTTTGTCTCAACATGTTGGACTAGAGCTTGATAGACCCAGCTCAGTTCCCAACCCTTCCACTGTCATCAAGTGTGACAGGGTTGTGGGACCTCCTCGCTCTTCTATTGTGAGGTCTTTCCTATAAGGAAATGTCCTGGAGGGAGGTAAAGGCAGGGCTGTGATGCACCATAAGAGCAGGAGCCACAGCTAATTAAGGTAGAAAAATGAACACTCTGTGGCCATTTTCTTTTCTTTTTCTTCCAGCCAGCAGGACATTCCAAACTTTAAGTGGTTTTAAATTTCACAACTTTCATACTGTATTTTCAAGACTTGTTTCTGTGAACGGCAGAGCTCACAAAGCTTGGTTTCTGGGGGATTTCATCTTGTGGTGGGTCTATTTTCCCACAAAATCTTTGTGCTGCTGCCATGTGAGCTTGCCTTACTGCCCCTCAGGGAACCCTCATGGAAGAGAGGTTTGCCTAATGCCTTGGCAGTGGGAAAACCTTCATTTGAAGTTCACGACTTATTAGACACCAGAAAATTCCCTCTGAGATCAGTGAGTTGCATTCTCTCTGCTGTCTGCTGGAGTGTGGAGTGAGGCTGATGATCCTCCTGTGATTAGAGCATTCATGATGCCTTCTCTGTGTGAATCCTCTGGTCTCTAATAAGGGCTGCATTACTTGCCTAAGGACATGAGAGTTGCAAGGTTCACAGTCTATTTTGTTAGTTTAGAAAGACTAAAAGCTAGCTTTCATATTGCATGCACACTCTTAAATCTGATACAGAGGAAACTAATTTCAAAATAAAAACAGGTAAAGGTATTTAAAGATTAAGCACGATGGTTGTAATCTGTTAAACAGTCTGAAGAATGAGAGCAGGAAGTAAAGGGATGATGCTGACTACTGATAAAAACCAACAGAATACTTGTTCATGTAACACACAGTTCAAATTTAAAGCTCTGTTATGGCAGGGCAAAAAACATAACTGAGTTAAGACCAGAGAAATTTATGTAGCTTTCAGAGATCAGAGTTTGGACACGATGTCTTGCTTTGGAAGCTTCCAGAAGCTGACAGCCAGAAGCTGGGAAGGTAGTAATCCCTCTACACATGCCCTGCTTCTCGTGTTCATCTTCAGGTGACTGCCTGCTTCTAGAGACAGGATTTTGGCTTGGTGAGCCCTGTGGTTTGACACAGGGTGATGATTCTCGTGTTCTTCGCTTTATAGTTTCAGTTAACAAAACAGTGAGAACATTGATGATTTCCAGCTCCAAAGTGTTCTTTGTGAGGGTGCAATGTTATAATTTAATGTGCCCTCTCATTTTAGCTGGTCCATGCAGCAGTACCGGCAAGCTGTCTCACAGCTGGGGGGAACTTGAATACCCAGAAAAGCCAATTGGTGTAGTTATTCACTCTGCTTTCATCTTCTTGGTCTTCTAAGGTACCTCTGTCAGTTTGGTCAAATGTGTGTTTAATAGACAAATCTTAAGTGCAGCTGAGAAGATGCATGATCCCTTCAAAGAGAAATTCTCCATAGGTGGTCTGCCTTCTTGCAAAATGCAGTTGGCTGAACATCTCCACCATGTGAAATCATCATAACCCCAACAGTAGAGGCATATCAGCAGGTGAGCAAAGGAGAAAGGATAGCTCTTCCCAAGGGGCGGGCAAGGTGGAAAAACAATAGAAAGATGAGGCTACACCATCAGTGGTGGGGGGAAAGAATTTAGTGATAGCAATGAAAAAGAGCTGGAATTATTTTTCTTTAAACTACGTGCACAGCTGCAGTGAGGTAGCCTACCACCCATTTTTCTTCCTCCCACTTTTCCTCCCACCCACTACGGTCATTCTGTCACTAGTATCAGCCAGAGGTAGCAGGGCTGAAGGTTATCGCTAATTTTTTGGTCTCCTCTTTTGGCCCTTGCTGCTGTAGCTCAAGTGACATGTGATCCCGTCCTTCAAGTCCTTCTACCATCAGCAATTGATCTTCCTAAATGAAGTTTACAAATGTATTTAGCTACCAGCTCCACAACATTTCCTTTTCCACTGACTCTGTAGTCTTACTCCAATTTTCTAATTGGAGAATTTGTGAGAAATCTGTTTGAACTTCTTTTCATTAGCATTTTTCAATCTGGAAATTTTAAGTAGCGCTTTCTAAGGTGCTTTTCAGTAATGGAGCAGTGAATAATGAGAATTTATATCCCTTTTCAAAAGTAATTAATAAACAAAGACAAGATACTGCTTTCCTACTAAATCAATAGATTCATAGAACATTTTCTTCCTGGCAGCTATAAAAGAAATGTGACTTAATGCAATGCTAATTCTCAGAAAATAAAAATTAAAACTATTATAGTCACTTGAACTAATCTTACATGTATAATAGAGAACTGGAAACAACTCCTGGGCTCTCTACAGGAAAATAATAGATGTTGTGGTAATGCAGAAGTGTCTTTGCTTTTTAGAAAATCTTTTAAGAAATGTATCAGTGTATTAAATATGCTTGCTAACTGTGTAATCGATTGGCCTTAACAGTCAATTCATAAAAAGCCATCTCATACTTTGTGTGGTTCACTTGATGGAAACAGAAGTTGAGGCAGGGATAAACAGTCAAGCAATATATTTTTGGAGAACTGGAGACTCTTCAGAATGTTTGCTGTGATTGCAGGTGAAGTGCTGGCGTAGGCTGTGGAGCAGATGAGCGAGGATATGGGAAGAATGAGGATGGAGACCCTTTAGGAGCAAAGGGGATAACAGAAACAGATTTTAGATATTCAGTGACCAGGCTTTGATGATAAAGTGCACTGGAAAGAGGGTTTGAAAAGAGAAAAGAAGTGTTTGCATGGAAAATCTGCTGTCATAGCACCGAGGGTTGTTAAAGGGCAAGAGAGAATACAGTCTCTCCAGTCAAAACTGGAATCTTGAAGCAATAACAGAAGGCAATCATGTTCAGTAAACAATTACAGACAGGAGTAAAGATAGGCTAAAAATAATTTACAAGCCATATGAACTAGAAAATAGGAACAGAAAGCGGAGCAAGAAGCAAAAGGAAAGAATTAATTGTGTCCAAAACAAAGAAAAATATTAAGTAATAAAAATGCAGCAACAGAAATGTGTTGAGATATTTGGATTATGATTTTTTTTCCTTCTTTTGGAATCCACTGTACACAGGGAGAATATTCCTGAGCAGAGTAACTAAGAACTTGGTTTAAATTAACTACCAAAACTTGACAAAGGGACAGAGACCATGCAGACAGGTCCCAGTGCTTATTTCAGACCCAGACCTCAAAGGCAACAGGATTGCCTCCTGAACAGCCCAAATCAGCTCCCTGCTCACATCTCGATGTCTCCGACCCTACTCAGAGACATGCGACCTTCTCTGGTCATGCCACCAGGAACCCACACAACCAGTCAAAGGTTTTTGGTTCTGTCCCAGTTCCCAGATGTCTGGTTCCCTTTGAGCCTTAGCCTCAAATAGCTTCATGTTTCTCTTTACCTTCCTGTAGGATGGGTATTTCATAAGCTACTCCTGTGAAGGGAGTAGACTTCTATTTTTGTGCAGTCCTCTCAGATAAGATGAATTGCAGGGGTAAAACATGACATGTGCTTGTACATGCACACGTGCATGTTGGACTAGATGTACATATACACTGTACTCATTGTGTACCATCACAAAATGTTAGAAGTAATGGCTAAATGACAAGAAACAGAGAATATCCCTAAAAGGATCTTTGATCATAATAAGTAACTACACAAATCAGCGTTGCCTTTTGGACACAATTGTCTGGGTGTTAAATTTGACTTCAACATTACAAAATGATGTTAAAATGAAGTGTAGAATAATGTGGGCGAAGGACAAGGAACCAATAATATTTTATTGGCTACCTTAACAAAAAAACCAGCAAAAATTATGATTTTTTTTCTGTTAAAAAAGCATAGCAAAATTAAAAGCAAAAAAACCAGACAGACAGAAAGAGTATGTAAAATAGAATTTACTTTAGCCAACTGACTAGGAAAAAAGTTTTGAGATTTATTGCAAAAAATATCTAAAGGCTCAGCTCACTGAAAAATACAGCAGAAAGGCAAACAGTGTGCAAGGTATATTTTGGGACCACAACAGACATCAGAGGAGATAGTGGTTCTGCTACAATAACAATTCAACACTAGTTTCCTGATAGACTCAAGCTTTATCCATAATCAGTTACCTCAACATACACCAAAAGATGAGAAGTATTTCTAAAAGGAGACAGTGTAGAGCAGGCACAATTTCAGTCAAAATATTATGTTTCAGAGAACCCAAATTACAGTGAAATACGTACAAGCACTGTCCCCATCCTGTTCCGGCTGAAGGAACTAGGGAGAGATTTATCTGTAAAATGCTGATGAAGGAGATTGATAAGCATGCACTTGGGAGGAAAATATGCTAATAAAATCACCAGGAAGCTGCAATCAAACCAACCAGGGCTGTGCAGCTATGGGTGCTGCTCTCAGCATCACTCACTCTGCAGCCACACCAGCTCCCTGGTGCAGTTCGCTGTGTGTCCCTGGGCTGCTGGACCAACAACACTAGAAGAAGGCTGGGGACAGGCATGAGGAGGGGCAGCAGAAACTAGTGTCAATCTTTCCCAAAAAAGGCAGCAGAAGGAAATAACTTGATAAAAACATGAGAACAACCTGCAGGTAAAGATGACTGCGGAAGTCGTAATTTATCTACTTTCTATGTGCTCTTTCCATCACCACATAGAATCACTAAGGTTGGAAAGGCCCTCTGAGATCATCAAGTCCAACCGTCAACCTAACACCACCATGTCTACTAGATCATGTCCTGGAGTGCCACGTCTACACGTTTTTTGAATGTCTCCAGGGATGGTGATTCAAGTGGGCTCAGGACACTTCCAGGTCCCCACTTAAATTGAGATCTCCCTGGTGAGGAAAGCATAGGTAACAAGTTTGTGACAGGATTAATCAGGAATGCACTAGCATACCCCATGAATCTGAGATGGTCAACAGAATTGGGGCAATACAGTTGTGTGTCTGTATACCTGGAGGAAAAGATATTTAAAGCCCAGTTTTAAAAAATAAAAACAAGCAAAAATATTCATGTACACACTCAGCATTTAGCAACAGTAATCCTGAATTTTTTATAAAATTTTATAAAATAGGAAATTTTAAACATCAAAATAGGGCAAGAAAATTCACACTGATAAGAAGAGATGATCAGCTGGATGCTAAGCAATACTAATCCTATGTGTGGAACAGGTTTTGTTTTATCCTTTTGGCAGTATATTCCCCTGTTTCCATTTTAATGGGGTTCTTTATATGTTCATGCCTAAAATGATTCAGCAATTCTTTTTTTTTTTCCCTCCCGCATAAAATTCTACTGACTTCACAAACGCAAGCAGAAAATTTAATTTTGTTCGCTCTCAGAATAACAGTAATTAGACACAATCAGGAACGATACAGTTGGGATAACTACTTCTTTGGGTATTTTTATTTGTCCTTTACATCAGGATGTTACTCTGCAAAGTTTCAGAACATTGTGGCAGTAATGAAAAACATTGGGTCATTCATAGCCTATTGGATTAGGCATTTATCCAGATCCTGCTATTAACAAGATGGGGGGAATCCTCCCACTTGCAGGCTCACTCATATCACATTCCTGACGGGATCCTCTGCCCACCACTTCCAGGCAGCCATGTACTGAGGAGGGCTAAAAAGCTTTCACAGTGCAAATCCAGCACTGCAGGGCAGGAGAAAGAGGTTGTCCTCTAAAGCATTTTATAAAGAATTTAGGCAAGAATGTTAATTTCTATTTATTTTTAAAATGTCTGTGTTATGAGGACTGGTATCATTTGAGAAGGATGAGATCAACCTTGCCATTTTCTACAGAAAAATGTATTTTTTCCTACAGCTAATGTAAGCTCTATTGTTACGTCAACTCCTACACTTTGCAGAAAGTGAGCCACAACCCGGCACAACCAAAATGGCTCAGTCACTACAGCATGAGTATGAATGTAAGTATAAATCATCAGAAATATTGTTCTGCGTGCAGCCTCCATGGACTGCTTGTGGAGCTGCTGCCTGTAGGGATGGCACGCATTCGGAAGGTGTTTTTTATAGAATCACAGAATGGTTTGGGTTGGAAGGAACCACAAGGATCATCTAGTTCCAACGCCCTGCCATGGGCAGGGACACCCCCCACCAGCCCAGGGTGCCCAAAGCCCCATCCAACCTGGCCTTGGGTACTGCCAGGGATCCAGGGGCAGCCACAGCTTCTTGGGGCACCCTGTGCCAGGGCTCCATTGTTATGCTGTTTCAAACAGCGGGTGCATTTTGTGATCTGAGGTGGGTAATGCTTATTACATGTAGGCTGCTCTCCTACCTGATCCGCTGCAGGAGAGACAGTTGTTGCAATAGTTAGATCCAAAGATCTTAAATACACAAATATTAATGAAGCCACAGCACATCCAAATAAAGTAGCTTTATACTTCAGTGCTGTTAGAAATGGGGCATGCACAGCTCAAACACATTATGCTTAGCACAACATTTTCCTGCCTAATTAAAAGGAAACGAAGAAAAAACACCGCAAAGATTATTGCCGTGCAGTAATTGTTTGTCGGTTTAAGGGAAAGGATTTCTTTCCAAGTCTGTGCCTTGTTTCTTACAAGCAAAATCCAGACAGACTTAAGCCTGTGCCTAGCTTTAAGCACGCCTTGCTAATTCAGATACTTCAGTTCTGTAGGGAACAGGACCTAATGTTGCTTTAATTAAGTGCCTTGCCCCCCTCCCAAATAATGTTAGGCCTTGGTTAATCTGGGAAAAAAGAAAAGAAACCCCAAACAACCCCAAAACTACATTTTTGTTAAGCCTCCTCATTTCATTTACAGTGACATTTGTCTCTGCGATGATGCAGCAAAAATAAAGCCTTGCTTGGCTAGTTTGCATCGCGCCTCGCCGCGCCGCTCCTGCTCTCAGTGCTTTCCTCCTGATTCACAGTATCTCGGCTCGTCCCACCACATCAATCACCGCATCTCTCATCGTTGGAGGAACAGCAAGGAGGAAGATGGGAAAGCGGAGGTGGGGGAAGAGGGGAACCCAGCACTGCGATGTAGAGAATGGCTGGTGTTAAATTTCTGTCTGCGGAGACAGGGAGATAAAATCTGGCATGTGAGGCGTCTTAGCTGCGAATGACTGTTCTAACTTCATTAAACCGCGATTACTGGATTCAGGGGAGAAGTGATGCCTCCTTTAAGGGAACATATAATCACTAACACAGCTTTTTCCCTAAAGGGAAATCGGTATGACAAATAGTTTGTGAGATAAGTGTGGTATTTCTATGGTAATTCTATGTTGTCCTCGACAGTCCAAAGGCAAGTGCAGGTAACTATAAGGTAGATGAAATACAAGCCTGACATTTCAGCGTGTTATTGGCTACGTGAGGGATATGCAGAACATCCCTGAAATACAGACGGTCCCTGCTTCTGTGGGTTTGCAAATTACCAGTTCTCATCCCCCCGTGGAAGTACAGACTGGATGTTGCTCCGGAGCTATGCCTTACATTTTAAGACAGCTTTCCTCTCCCACTGTGCTATTGCCATTTACAATTAAAGGCATTTTATGCTAAAACATCGATTTCTCAGTTTCTGTTCTCTGTCAATCACTTTTCCCTCACAACAGTTAACATCTGTTTTCTTTCAGCATTGTTTTTTTAAAAACTGATCATGGGTTTGGACAATATTCCCAGTACAGATATCCTTTCCCATCTGAAACATAGTGGGAATGCAACTCTGGCTCAGAACTTTGGAGCTCAGCTTTCTCTATTATGATAGGAAAAGTGGAAAGGCGAGATATAAACATGCCTGAATTGCAATGGTGGTGTGTTCTTCCCAGTGTTGTCCTTGGTCTTACATGATTTTAACTCTGCTGATTCCAGCAGAATTATTCCTGGCTCAGACTATCATAAGGGAAAGGGGGAATAAAGACTGAAGTAAAAAGCATCAAAAAGAAAAAAAGAGAAAGAAAAGAAATCCAAGATTTCTTGGTACCTATGTGGTCAAATCTTGCCATTTTTTCTTAACACTTAGTAATCTAATATTTTCTTGAAATGATATATTGCTTTGGATCAGGTAAAAAATAAATGAAATGTTCCAAAATTTGAATATATACACACACAGTCTAGACATAAATTTTTCTCCCTGCCTACAAAACCCCAGAAATCTTTATAGTTTTTCCACTGTTTTGTTTTCCCCAACTCTCACATTCTTTGAAATTAGCATTTCCAATATGTTAATTAGAAATGTAAAAATTGTTAAAAGACAACTATTAACTCTTCTTCAGTCTCTCTTTCTCTTCCTCTTTCCCATGCTTATGTACAGGTACATAGGACATCTCAGATGTGTAAGGACCCAGCCCAGCTAGAAATATGGAATAAACTTCATCTACCAAAAGAATGTCAAAATTCATAGCAGACAAAAATTCTATGCCAAATTTAACCAGGTTAAGTTGTTCTACCTTCTACTTGAATGAAATTTCATCATTTAAGTGTTATCACTCTCAACTTTACGATACTACCAGAAGGTCAGGAGAATGCACAAAAAACACACCAGTTCTGGATCAATTATTTCTCCTAACATTTTATCTTCTGCATTTTTCTCTTTTGCTTAGTAGAAATATTGAAGTGCTCTTTCTGGTTGTAACCCATAGAATCACAGAATCATAATATGGTTTGGGTTTGAAGGCACCTCAAAGAATATCTGGTTCCAACCCTCCAAACATGGGCAGGGACATCCTACACTAGACCAGGTTGCCCAAAGCCCCATCCAACCTGGCCTTGGACACTGCCAGGGATCCAGGGGCAGCCACAGCTTCTCTGGGAAACCTGTGCCAGGCCCTCAGCACCCTCATAGGGAAGGATTTCTTCCTAATATCTAATCTAAATCTTCCCTCTTTTAGTTAAAAACTATTCTCCCTTGTCCTATCACTGCAGTCCCTAATAAACAGCCCCTCACCAGCTTTCCTGGAGCTCCTTTAGGTATTGGTAGGTGGCAATTAGGTCTCCTCAGAGTCTTCTCTTCTCCAGGCTGAACAAACCCAGCTCCCTCAGCCTGTCCTCGTAGCAGAGGTACTCCAGCCCTCTGATCGACTTTGTGGCCTCCTCTGGACTTGCTCCAGCAGCTCCATGTCTTTCCTGTACTGGGGACCCCCGAGCTGGAGGCAGCACTGCAGGGGGGTCTCAGCAGAGCGGGGCAGAGGGGCAGAATCCCCTCCCTCGACCTGCTGGTCACACTGGTTTTGATGCAGCCCAGGACACGGGTGGCTTTCTGGGCTGCCAGCGCACATACTACAATATTTTGTTTAGGCCTCTCAGGCTACACTCCCCATGCTTAAAAAATTACCTATGTGATTTTTATGTGTCATTTATGAGAAGAAACTGGCACAGTGTCCACTAATACTAAGAAGTGGGAACTTGACTTCATTTGTTGTGGGAATAATACTGTGTATTATGTCTCGCATTTTGGTTTAGAATAATGAGCCATATCTGACCCTAAACCTGGGGTTTCAGATCTCATACGATGGGATTACTACAGCAAGTGATAAGGCTAAAGCAAAACACTGTCTTAACCAGAATTTCAAGCTTACAACTTGCATTGCTAAATAATAAGGGCCCTGGGACCAACCAGCTCTGCCTGGCTTGTGTCCACACTGCTCAGGAGTAGTCCTTTCCAGAGGAGGTTTTTCTTGGCCACAGTTAATTGGAGCAGGGCAAAGAGCCTGGGAGAAGGCTCACAGTTTTGCAGTGTGCAGATTGAAGGTCCAGCGCTTGCTCCCCGGCTATCTGCGCAGGGGTTCAGAGGAAGCTGAACGGTGCCGTCCAACAGGCACATCGCAGTGACCATACTAACAAACCAAAGGGGAAAACAGCATCTGTACCTCCCATGTTGCACTTGGCAATGGTGTAGACCCCAAAATGATCCAGTCAGAGTGCTGCCAGACAAGGAATTGGAAAGAAGAGTTGACTCAGTAACAGAGAATGTGTGATGTATGTGCAGCCTAACCCAATATTAACAAAACTGAGAGCTCAACAGTTTGAAAGCTGAGGGGAAAAAAGGGAAAAGGTGAAAAGAGTGGGGTACGTGTCAATCAAAAGCACAGGTAGATGTTGTGGTAGATGAGAGCCTGTGACTGGACAAAGAAATTGGCCTTACAGAGCAACTCAAGATCTGTAAAAGAAAAGAAGATACATACCTAGAAAAGCTACGTATGGGTGAGAGGGAAAACAGCGAAGAAAACAAAAGAAAGGAGATCCATTACACCAGAAACATAATCTGTGTACATGTTGAGACTGGAAAAGGGCTTCAGGCTGTTGTTTCATAGCACTTCACCACTAAACTCACAGCGACGACAGCTCTGGGTTTTGATCCATATGACCCTGCACAGGTAGAAAGATTTGGATTGTGCTTGTGCTAAAATGAGATTTCCCTTCCTAAAGCTTGTGTTTAAACCTTAACTCAGTTCGTTTGACATTCAAATGCTTCCTGTGAATTTCTGCCTCCAAGGCTCAGCCTTCCTTCTCAGGACACTTCTCCTAAGCAATGGATTTGTAGAGACTTAGGAGCTGTGAAGCAGAAGGTTGGAGTCGGACATAGCGACAGTCACACAAGTTCAGAGGAAAACCATTAAACCCCGCTCTCCATGAATCCACATCTTAGACCTCACCCACCACCGCGACCTTCGTGTTCCACATGAGCGTAACCTTAATGACATCAGTCAGCAGTCGCTGATGGAAAAAGGGATTCATGCAGTTGAATTTCAGTCTGCAGACTATTGTGCTTATGATGCATGTGAGAGTCATTATGAAAATCATAAATTGTGACTGATCCTCAGGAAACTTTGGTATTCACAGTCCTCTAGCCACAGTCCTCTTATACTCAAAACTGTAGGTGTTCTCCCTCTAAGAAATACGTATTAATGTCTGCCTGTAATTTTGCTAGGATACCCAGGCTGTTATCCCTGTACTTAGATGGAGTAGTGTGTGTCAAACGGAGTATTACCTAGGTGCTGTTGATCATACAAAGGTGTTTTAATGTCTGTCATGGTGTGAAAAGGAAGACGACGTGCTCTGAGATGTGCCACCATTTGCAATGCTTGCTAGCTGAAATAAGACAGAAGACAAACAGGGTTGCCTTGACATGTCAGAAGGTGTTTGTTCTGTTTTATAAAATACAGCATCATGTGTATGTTTTCTGGATTATGGCATTATTAAGAGATACATTAATAACAAGCTTTAATAACAGCTTGAATAAGATATTTGGCTTATAGAGAGGTGGGTCCGTCAGGTCTTTACGTGTAGAGTCAACTCCAGACTGTAGACACCTACATTTGGATGCGTCAGTATGCCTACAGGGGAGCTGGATTCCTAATTTTTCATTAATCTCAGTAGTAACCAACACAATGAAAGGAGTTTAGAGAATTGCTCAGCTCAGTCTAATATAGACACATTCAGCTAGGCTCCACTGACTGCATTAACCAGCTCCCAATTAGCTAGAAAAGTGAATTAGGCGTCTAGTTCAACACCTGCTCCTAGATGTCTACAGTCCAGAGATAAATCCCAGGCCAATGGTGTGATGCTGTAATTAAAGTGACATAAATGCCCTGATGTTTAATCAGTGGGTAATCAGTGGGATAATTCTGCTCTCTCAACCCAAGGAGGTTGTAGGTATGTAAGGGACGTCAAATTATTAGCAAGGTTTTCTATTGCAAGAATGCTTTTCTAACACAGACAATAAGGAATGGTAATGACGTGTTCTTGATTTCTGCCCAAGTAAGCCTAGGACTTGCTATAATAACTGTAATAGGACAGATCAGCATTTAACCTGGTAGAAGTAACAAGTGCTAAATTAAGACTTGAGCAAATCTGATCATCAGCACAATTGGCATATCGAGGGAAGAATGAAGATTATGGTCCACAGTGTAGATATCCATGCCTGAAATACCGGTTAAACACTAACTGTTATAGTGATTATACGTATTAGGCCAGTTATTATTTCAATCCACCCACTAACACTGTAATACATCTCAGTTTGCCCTGGGGAATTTGGTATATAACAGCTTGTTACCTATTGATTCTCTGAGGAAAGAGAAAAGCGAGCTTTCAGCTAATCTAATACTATGTCTAGAATCCCAGATATGAATTATCGGGAATCTTTAAAGGGAAAAACTTGCCTAGTTTAGTTCTAATAAGCAGACTATTTGTACTAAAGATCATATATATATATGTAGTGTTGCAGATATTTTATAATGTGATACAGAAAAGAAAAATGAAAAATAGTTTTGACTTAAGTGTAACTCATTGAATTAATTCATAGAAGGTTTATTGTGTCATTTAACTTTCCTTGGAGGAGTTCTATATTTCTAGAAAGAATCTGAGGCTTTCCTTTGCCTACATCCTAATCTGAACATCTATTGTTATTTTTTTTTGGCATGTACACGGCAAGAGAAGATTTAGCATTTACGATCCTTGTTTAAACATACAATATATATTTTTGTCCTGAAGGCCAAAAGTGGAATTGGGAAATTTCCCACAGCCATAAATATTTTTGGGGGGCAAATTTCACTGTAGTACTGTGACAGATGAGCCTGGGATTGTGCATTTGCTCATGCAGGACAGATACAATTCTTGAGCTCTGAGTTTCTCTCTTGAATGATGAGTGGCTGAAAATACTCAGACTCTGAAGTACAAAACAGGAAAATAAACTTGACAAATTTGGAATGGGAAACTAGAGAGAGAGAGACATACAGCTGGGAAATGAAGGGATCTCTCTAGCATACATTTCCCTGATCATTTAGGCTTCCAGTAACAGAGAAGAAACCAGCACAGACCTGGAATAAAATATCAAAAACAAATATAGCATCATAGAATAGTTCGGGTTGGAATGGACCTTAAAGACCATCTAGTTCTAGCCCCCTGCCATGGGCAGGGACACCCCCCACCAGCCCAGGGTGACCAAAACCCCATCCAACCTGGCCTTGGGCACTGCCAGGGATCCAGGGGCAGCCACAGCTTCTCGGGGCACCCTGTGCCAGGCCCTCAGCACCCTCACAGGGAAGGATTTCTTCATCAGATCTAAACTAAATCCCGCTCTTTTAGTTTAAACCCATTGCCCCTTGTTCTGTCACTACACTCCCTAAGAAACAGCCCCTCTCCAGCTTTCCCGTAGATGCCCTTTAGGTACTGGTAGGCCACAACTGGGTCTGCCCGGAGCTTTCTCTTATCCAGTCTGAACAAGCCCAAGTCCCTCAGCCTGTCCTCATAGCAGAGGTGCTCCAGCCCTCTGATCAACTTTGTGGCCCTTCTCTGGACTCGCTCCAACAGCTCCATGTCTTTCCTGTACTAAGGACCCCAGAAGTGGACGCAGTACTCCAGGTGGGGCCTCATGGAGCTGAACAGAGTGGGAGAATCCCCTCCCTCACCCTACTAGCCACACTGGTTTTGACGCCACCCAGGACACGGGTGGCTTTCTGGGCTGCCAGCACACATTGTCAGCTCATGTTGAGTTTCTCATCCCCCAACACACCAAATCCTTCTCCTCAGGGCTGCTCTCAATCCATTCTCAGCCCAGACTGCAGCTGTGCTTGGGATTGCCCTGACCCAGGTGCAGGACCTAGTACTTGGCCTTGTTGAACTTCATGAGGTTCACCTGGGCCCACCTCTCCAGCCTGCCCAGGTCCCTCTGGATGGCATCCCTTCCCTCCAGCGTGTCAATCACACCACACAGCTTGGTGTCATTGGCAAACTTGCTGAGGATGCGCTCAATCCCGCTGTCCATGTCACCGATGTTAAACAGTGGCGGTCCCAATACCAACCCCTGAGAAACACCACTTGTCACGGATCTCCACTTGGACATCACGCCCTTGACTGCAACTCTTTCAGTGTGACTGTCCAGCCAATTCCTTATCAAACAAGTGGCCCGCTTGTCAAATCCATACCTCTCCAATTTAGAGACAAGGATGTTGTGTGGGACAGTGTCAAATGCTTTGCACAAGTCCAGGTAGATGACATCAGTCGCTCTTCCCTTGTCCACTGACACTGTAACCCCGTCACAGAAGGCCATCAAATTTGTCAGGCACAATTTGCCCTTAGTGAAGCCACATTGGCTGTCACCAATCACCTTGTTACTACCCATGTGCCTGAGCATTGTTTCCAGGTGGACCTGCTCCATGATCTTGCCAGACACAGAGGTGAGGCTGACTGGCCTATAGTTCCTCGGGTCTCCGTTTTTTTCCTGTTTAAAAATGCGGGTTATGTTTCCCCTTTTCCATATCAGTAAGAAATTGTCCTTAGACTGCTTACACTATGGAAGATTTTTATTGGAATTTTAAAATCTTGACCGAAACCCTTAAAATATCTCTGGATTTTTCACTTTATATCTGTAGTTAATATGTTCTTATAAAAACTGATTATTTTCCAGGGAATGAAGACAAATAATGCAAATAAAATCAAACAAGTAAGGCAAAAAGGATTGCACGGACAATCAGTAGCATGTTCAGTGCAACTTCTGTTTTATTTTCCTCAGCTTGTGGACAAAATTAACATATCTAAGCAAAAGGAGGGACAAAATATACCTCTGCTCCTCCTCCATGTTCATGACAGGGAAATTACAGCTCCACTTCTGCTGGTCATGGCAGACCAAAAGTGGCCACCTGGAGGTCACTTACTTGTAAGCTAGTTGGCCATTAATAATGAAAAACCAGTGCAGAGCATGGTCATGTTAACAGTTGGAAGAAACAGAAGGATGAACCATGGACATTTTTTTTCCTTTCTAAATCAATTTACCAAGAATCCAAATTTAAAACAAAAATGGTACTAGGACTGCAATTTGGTATAACTGGAGAGGGGATGCAGAGAGAGGCAAGAGGAATATAATAACCAGTATGGTGAGTTCAAAGTATTTATACCAGAATTACTTCATGGGGGCAGCAGAGTGACAGGAGAGCGTGATATAGTCATTTTTAGTTTAGGACACCTAAATAAGCAAGAATAAGTAAAGTGAGGCCTCCTAGGCTGGATCAAGCACCAACATAAAAGGTTCATGGGTATGGATACACAAAACTTCCTCAGGGAATTGGTTTTTATTTAGAAAAAAAAAATGAANACTGTCCCAGGCGATATAATTAGGCACTGAACTGAGGTGTAGGTGGTGAACTTCAAGGACCCTCAGCTGCTTCTCTGAGAACAAAGATTTCAGTTAAAGTCATAGCCCTCCTGGGAAGGTGGCAGTGCTTAGGTGCTCTGCAGAAGGAACCTCAGGTTTGTGACACGGTCATTAAATATCGATATTTATATTATATATTATATATATTATAGTATATTTAATATAGTGTGTATGTATATAATGCTATATTAAAAATAGTAGTCACTGTACTAAGAAAGATAAGTTAAAAGGCTATTTTTTAGTTAAGCCCCTTTACTTCAGAAAGGAGATTCATCACTGCCATTGAAACACTCCACGGAGGAAGAAACGCCAGCAGCAGGTGAAAGCAGTCCTCACCTGAGCACTGCTCCGTGCAAACCAGGCTGGTGCACATCCCTCCTTGCAGGCAAGGAAATCAAACCAGCACCTCGCCTCATTTTATGGATTACACTTTACCAGACTGGAAGACAACTGAGCAGTCAAAGGGAGTAAAAATACAGGATGCTGAATGTTGTTATTTCGGTGTCACTTCGCAGAGTGTAGTCTCATGCAGGAATTTGCAACAATTCCTGTTATCGCTGTATTGCATGCAGCTCCCACTTTCTGCTCTATTAGGACATATTTCTGTGTTCTGCAGCTGTCTAAAACCTGCTTTTGCTTTAAAGACAGATGCAAACAGCTGTTTAATGAATCTGTCATTTCCTTATCTTCTCCTTTTCTGCAGTCTGATTATTTCTAAGTGCTGCACTGTCTTTTACAGACATTTCTTGTAGGAAGAATAAGTCACATTTTCCTCTGTATTTCTAATATTTATGTCAACCTGGGAAAAATATCCTTTCAACATTAAATCTTTAGAACTAAAAAAAAAAAAC
>VWZZ01004741.1:86771-101274 GCA_013399095.1 Psophia crepitans
TTTGGGAACAATTTCTAAGCCTAGGTCAAGCTTTGCAAATAGAAAATAAAAATGGGGAAAAGAAACTGTCCCAGGCGATATAATTAGGCACTGAACTGAGGTGTAGGTGGTGAACTTCAAGGACCCTCAGCTGCTTCTCTGAGAACAAAGATTTCAGTTAAAGTCATAGCCCTCCTGGGAAGGTGGCAGTGCTTAGGTGCTCTGCAGAAGGAACCTCAGGTTTGTGACACGGTCATTAAATATCGATATTTATATTATATATTATATATATTATAGTATATTTAATATAGTGTGTATGTATATAATGCTATATTAAAAATAGTAGTCACTGTACTAAGAAAGATAAGTTAAAAGGCTATTTTTTAGTTAAGCCCCTTTACTTCAGAAAGGAGATTCATCACTGCCATTGAAACACTCCACGGAGGAAGAAACGCCAGCAGCAGGTGAAAGCAGTCCTCACCTGAGCACTGCTCCGTGCAAACCAGGCTGGTGCACATCCCTCCTTGCAGGCAAGGAAATCAAACCAGCACCTCGCCTCATTTTATGGATTACACTTTACCAGACTGGAAGACAACTGAGCAGTCAAAGGGAGTAAAAATACAGGATGCTGAATGTTGTTATTTCGGTGTCACTTCGCAGAGTGTAGTCTCATGCAGGAATTTGCAACAATTCCTGTTATCGCTGTATTGCATGCAGCTCCCACTTTCTGCTCTATTAGGACATATTTCTGTGTTCTGCAGCTGTCTAAAACCTGCTTTTGCTTTAAAGACAGATGCAAACAGCTGTTTAATGAATCTGTCATTTCCTTATCTTCTCCTTTTCTGCAGTCTGATTATTTCTAAGTGCTGCACTGTCTTTTACAGACATTTCTTGTAGGAAGAATAAGTCACATTTTCCTCTGTATTTCTAATATTTATGTCAACCTGGGAAAAATATCCTTTCAACATTAAATCTTTAGAACTAAAAAAAAAAAAACAAAAAACCAAAGCTAGGGAATAAGTTGATATATTAGACATTAAATCTGATGTGACGTTTTACAAGTTTGATCTCACAAGGAGCGTGTTGTCAAAGGAAATTCTTCAGCTTGTTCACATGCTCGTGAACCGAATGCCATTTCGCTGCTTGATGGAAGTAATTTAGAATAATATGTTAAAATGCCATATATCATAGGCGAGCAGTTTTCTCTGAGACCTGCTGCATACAGTCTAGACTGATTTTTAAAAATACTGTCAGTTACTGCTATAGTCTAGTACTCCTCAAGTTGACATATTCTGAATGGCAGATTGAGGATAAGAGTGAAATACATTTAAATGTGAAGATAAAGGAAAAGGGGGAAAAAAAGAACGAAATTGCAGAGAGATTCAGGGAATATCTAAAAAGCATTCAGGTCTACAAATTGCAATCAAGATGAGAACCGTAAGAAGGCTGCTAAAGCACAGCCTGATAAGTTATACGTAAAACCCCTATGTAAGTGATGTGTGCCTGCCATCTTCTTTCAAAACGGTACAGCTGAACAGTTTGGAGAAAGAGAGCTATAGCGCAAGGAAGTGATAAAGTTTGATTTTCAGTTTAGGATTAGTGGTGAGGTCTTTTTCTATTGAGAAAATGTGAGCCCAAGGTTTGAAATTCCATTTTACTATAACTTGGACTCAGAGAGTGTTCCCATCCTTAAGAACAGTGTTTGAATTGCGAGCTTTGAGGAAGAAATGAGCCAGGGAAAACACATGCATGAAAACTGGATCCTTTCTGACTAAGTCATCAATGGTTCTTTGATTAAATGCAGCCTGATTATTTTTTGGGTGGCCAGAATCACACTGTCAATGGCTGCTATCTGCTAGTGAGAGGAATCAATAATACTGTGCTGCTTCTACCTCAGTGCTCCTGGGGATGTAGATGCACTGCCCTACCACCACCATGTCCTGGGTCACTCAGACATTTCAGAGTATCCATAGACTGATTAAAAAAAAATCGTTTTTCCACCTTTCCTATACTTCAGCTGACCCATGCATCAATACATGGGTGAGTCCTGGTGTGAGACATTCTCCTATGCTTTCCCATCATGACCACAGGTGGGCTGCAGTGGAAAAGACTCTTCCTTTCCAGGTCCTTCTCCACTGTTGCCAAATCCCTGACCTGCCTTGGCCAACATGCTCTTTTCTGATTTGCTTGGGATTTGCACAGTCTTAAATATAAACTTTACCTGTAGTATCAGTAATTCTTATTATTCTGCTGCTTATCTTTCAAATGAATATTCCAGTCCTGCAATACAGCTGTGCTTGCAATCCCAGTGAAGATACTGAGATTACTCACAGGGGAGTGGTTACAAGGGGGTCTTATCTTCTTTTTCATCTTTATATGCAAACTTGAGGCCAATCTAATTTGCGGATAATCCTTGCCCATTGAAAAAACATAATGACAAAACCAATCACTTAAACAGTACAAAAACACTGAGTAAAAATGTGTACATGTATGCATCAGCAAACATTATTGGGTAACATCTAAAGTAACTAGAAACCCAAATATTTATTTATTAATATATTTTTTTGTGCGTGTCTGAGAACCTTTTTTTGATAACACTAGGAAGGATGCTGTGAAATGATACACAGCGGCTAGCACAAAGACAACACATTTGCCAACTGAACTGGGACTTGTTTGGCTTGTACTTGGTTAACCGCCTCTACTCACCAGGGCTGGAATTTGTGTGTCTCAGCTAGCAAGTCTAGGAAGTAGATATCTGAAGCTGAAACATTCCACCCCGTCCCCTGTCTCCCTTGTAGGCAGTGGTGATAAGGAGTCACTTTCAGAGCGGGATCTGTCTGACCTCATTTGTTCACCTTTTTAGGACTTTTAAAAGTGCTTGTCCCTCTCCTTGGACTTTAAAGGCAATCTGAGTGACCGGCTCAGATGCAAGCATCTGTAGGTTGGTCAGATGACTTCTATTGCAGGTCATCATCTAGGTTAATGTTACCGCAAACCGACGTCCTGTTTAATGGAGACATTAAAGACCTTATACTGGGAAAATCATGACTTGCAATTTCCTAGACAAATTTGATTTAACTGACTGATATGACAGCATCAAATAATTATGTATAAGAACTCCTTAGAAATAGATGTATTTTTTCGATAAGCTTTTTTCTTTTTTTTTGTAATTGTTCCCTGTATTTTCTTTTTCCCCAAAGTTGTATAATTCCTATTAAAATACTAAGTACCATTTTATGTTTTTAACTATTCAGGATATTTTAAAATGAAATCGCTAAATTTTCTATGGAAGTAAGAGGAGGATTAAAAAAAAGAGTTACTGATAACACTCTTTTCTCACTTATATTTTGCTGAACATGATGAATAAAATGTTCTTCTTTTTATCACTTATCTGCATATCATTTTCTATATTTTTCCTTAGGTTTGAGAAACTTTTTTGAAATTAAATTAGGAAATGAATGGAATTTATGGAAGTAAGAGTAATCTAGAAAAAGAAAAAATACAGTTTTTTATAAGGCAAACTGAAGCACAAGAAAGACGTTGTTAATGGAAAGAGATTTGTGGCTAAAACTTTTTTTAGAGGCTCAAATGTATAGTTATGCTTCTTAACCTACAAGGGGTCTGGCCTATATTCTCAGCAGGTTTCTTCTCATCTGTACCATATGTTTCTTGGGAGGCTTTTCAAAACAGTGTTTTCATGCCTGGATTTCCACACTGGCTTTTCTAGATGGTGCTGTTAGACACAACTCACGTGCACTTCTGGAGAATTTGGTTGCTAAATTTACAGAAGATTTGGAAATTAATAATCCATATGAATTACCTAGGAAAAGATGTAAGTCCAGACTTTGATGCTATTCCACCAGTTATATCCCCACTCTTCCCCCAGAAGACTCATTTTAGCTGAGAGCTTATTTCAAATAAGTAAAGAGACTAAAACAAATTACTGGATTAAAAGCCAGTATTTAAATTATTTTTCATTCTACTTTCATTGATCAGAAGGAGTCTCTTACTAGAAATACTCCTACTGGGAAATGAATGTGGTTAAGTTATTTGTTCATAAATATGATGTCATAAAAGTGAGAAAATGATATTTTTAAGTCCTTTGAAGATGCTGACACATCTGAAGAGTTGGAATTGCTCAGCAGGGGAGTTTAAGGAATACATCTATGAATATCCCCAAAAACATGTACAGCAGCTTTCAACGATATGCTACATTTACTGTTTTATTAGTCATTGTTCTTATATGTCAGAAACTTGTAACACTTTAGTTACCACTTACGTATTAAGTTTGCATTTGTGCAAATTTCTGTTTCCTATTTTCACAGCCATCGGTTTTATCTTTTGCAGGGGTGGGGGGCACTTTGTAATGGGTCACTATAAACATTTCAGCACAAAAATAAACCACATTTCTACGCTCTGTGAAATTAGCACAACAGCATATTTTAAACTGCAGTTATTGGGAAAACCTAGAAAATTGTGGATCTGAGATTTTTTCTACTTCAGGTAAAATCTGGAAAGGGGAAAAATACATGACTTTGTGGCAATTAGATTTGTATTGTCTTAAATCCTTGGCTTGCCCACTAAGGGTGTTAAAATTGAAATCAGTTCTATTTTGGTTTACAAGAACTAAGGCAAAGCAAAGTCTAGACAGCCTGTCAGGTACCTAAAACTAAGTGACAAACACAAGTTTAAAGAGCTGCCCTGCATGATTTCAGGCTCCCGTCTGTGGGTAGTGCCTTTCAACTTCTTTAGACTGTACATTCGCTGCTCAGGATAACTTGGGGAAACCGACGGTCCCAATGTCTGTAAAAAATTAGATCCTGCACAGCTTTGAAAGAGGGCACATCAGTAACTCAGATCTCTCAGCCATTTACTCAAGCTGGGAACGTGGTTTCATTATGGCTTCAATTCTTTTGCTCATATGAATCTTGGTAAGGTCTTGGCTGGATAGGGCTCCAACTCTTAGTTTTAGAACGGGAACTATTTATCTTATTACTTTTAGTCATTCTTGAATCCAGGACTGTACTTTACGAAGAGCCAAGAGCCAGATTTTCACCGAGTCTCACAGGTGGACACCTTATTCCTGTACGTTGTCAGTACCGTGGGTACAGCGAGTAAGCCCTGAGGCTTCTTCTGCATTTGCTCCATGACCAGCTGATCTGCCCCAATGGCTTGTCTCATCATTTCCCATCTGGTATATATTTTCTTGGCTAGTTGAGACAGCACGCGGTTTACTTTAGCACATGTTCCTTGTTCTTTTTATATCAGTAATGACACAGTGTCATAATAATAGGAATAAAAAATAACTACAATTTTCCCAGAACTGAGAGCACTGATCTCTTAACTAATAGATAGTATTGGCTTAATTTGCCTAAGACACACTGCAGTTTGGTCCTGCTGACAGTGCTGGGGATTTTCCAGATGCAGAGGATTATGAAGTCCTGGACAGCATTGCCGTTTCCTGCAGTTTTTACTAGGAAACATGTAGACCTGACATCACTGAACAGCCTAGGTCTCACAGTCATGTGAAAATCTAATCTTCCATTTAAAAGAAATATTTTCAGCTGTAGTAAACGTGCAGTACCACTTAAGGACTTTCTAAAAAGATCAAAAAGCAGAGGGTCCAGAAGGCACTATCTGTTTGATAATTGCAAAGAACAATAGTATTTGTGTTAAGTTGACTCCACAACTTTTCTTCTTCCTTTTTTATTTTTTTATGATAGAAATAAAAAAAAATCCTCTTTAAACATTACTGTTGTTCTTTGTCTCGTCACCAGTCAGATTTTCTGCAGTCACCACATTGCCTCAGACTCGTCATCCATGTTAGTTCGCATTCCAAGTTCAGTCAGTGCTATTAACTGGGCAACGATTTAGTTTCCTACATTCATAAAAGAATCCCAAACCCAAAACAACCCAAAACCAACCAACCAACCAATCAAACAAACAGAAAAAACCCACACCCCAAAATGTCCGATAACCCCATAAAAATCCTTTTTCTTTAAAAATAGTTGAGGCTTCGGTCAAAATATGGTAATTTAATTATTTTTTAGAAAGTCCTGAGCACATATGTCACCCTGAGACACCAGGAAAAAAAAAAATAAAAGGAGAAAAGAACAATTTTCTTGAAATTTAGGAGTAAAGTAGTACCAAAAAAAAAAAAAAAAGAAGCCATGCTAATGTCCATTTTGCTAAAAAAGTTATACATATATTTATTAGCTTGTATCTCTCACTCCAGGGAAGGTACAAGGAATCCAGAAGTAGTCATATGCAGCACCCAAGCAGCGCTATAATCAGTTTTGGTTCTATAATCTTTTAAATTGTGATGGCTCCTATTTTCAGTAAGTTTTGAAGACAGAATTGCAGCTGATGAACATTTGTTCTCTGCAATCTTTGAAAGTATAAATAAAAAATAACAAACTACTTGGCTGAAACCTCAAATGCCAAGAGAGGATGGCAGACGCTACAAAGTAGTATTTACAATACTAATGAGGCAGCAATGACTAATAGCTCAAGGAAGCTTATTTAAGAGTCAGTTCACAGCTGGTAATGAAAGTTTATACACAAAAAAAACAATTACAAAAATTATGAACATAAAAATCAAAATTTAGTACAAAACTCCTAACATTTATATTTTACAAACTTCTCAAGAAGTACTCTGCAATCTTTTTTTTTTTTTTTTTCCCCTAGAGTTAGTGTTGGGTTTTTTGTACTTTGTTTCTTGGGCATCTATTTGCCCAAACTAAAAATCTGGTCTTAATATGCTGTTGAAGTTGAGTATGTAAGAAAGAATTCTACCATACAATGTCACTTCTGAAAATAGAAGTATTATGGAGAGATAATAGATTTTATTTTTCATTTTATTACAAGTTTTCAAAAGTTGAGGTAGGTCTCATAATTATAAAAACCACCACTGAATCATTAAATCATAGAATGGTTTAGGTTTGAAGGGAGCTTAAAATTCATCTAGTTCCAACTCCCCCTCCCCTAGACCAGGTTGCTCAAAGCTCCATCCAACCTGGCCTTGAGCACTTCCAGGGATGGATCATCCAAAACTTCTCTGGGCAACCTGTTCCAGTGCCTCACCACCCTCATGGTGAAGAACTTCTTCCTAATATCTAATTTTAATCTACCCTCCTTCAGTTTAAAACAATTCCCCCTTTTCCTATCACTACATGCACTTGTAAACAGCCCCTCTCCATCTTTCCTGTAGGCACCTTTAGGCACTGGAAGGCTGCTGTAAGGTGTGCCCAGAGCCTTCTCTTCTCCAGGTTGGACAAGCTCAAGTCTCTCAGCCTGTCCTTGTAGGAGAGGTGCTCCAACTCTCTGAATTGTCTTCATNTTGGCTGTCTGGGCTGCAAGTGCACGTTGTTGGCTCAGGTTGAGCTTCTTGTCCACCAACATCCTTAAGTCCTTCTCCTCAGGGCTGCTCTCGATCAATGCTCTGCCCAACCTGGAGTTATGCTTAGGGATTGCCCTTATCCAGGTACAGGACCTTGTACTTGGCCTTGTTGAACTTCACAAGGTTCACCTGGGCCCACCTCTCCAGCCTGTCCAGGTCCCTCTGGATGGCATCCCTTCCCTCCAGTGTGTCGATCACACCACACAGCTTGGTGTCATTGGCAAGCTTGCTGAGGGTGCACTCGATCCCATTGTCCATATCACTGACAGAGATGTTAAACTCTGCTAGTCCCAATATTGACAGCTGACAAACACCACTCGTCCCTGATCTCCACTTGGACATCAAGCCTCTGACTGCAACTTTTTCAATGTGACTATCCAGCCAATTCCTTATCAACCGAGTGACCCACCTGTCAAATCCATGCCTCTCCAATTTAGAAACAAGGATGTTGTGTGGGACAGTGTCAAATGCTTTGCAGAAATCCAGGCAGATTGGTCGCTTTTATCCAGCAAAGCTGTAACCCCATCATGAAAATCCACCAGATTTGTCACGCATGATTTGCCCTTAGTGAAGCCATGTTGGCTGTCACCAATCACCTCGTTACTTTCCATGTGCCTGAGCATCGTATCCAGGAGGATCTGCTCCGGCCTGTAGTTCCTCAGGTCTTTCCCCTCTTTAAAAATGGGAGACTTCTCAAATACAATGGGTAGAAGCTTGGTCACTTCATCCGCCAGTTCCCCAGGGCCCATGGATGCAGCTCATCAGGTCCCATGGACTTGTGCACCTTCAGGTTCCTTAGGTATTCTTGAACCTGATCTTCTCCTACAGTGACTGGTTCCTCATTCTCCCAGTCCCTGTATTCACCCTCTGTAACTTGGGAGGTGGGGCTAGAGCCCTTGTCAGTGAAGACTGAGGGAAAACAGTTGTTGAGTACCTCAGCCTTCTCCATATCCCGGGTAACCAGATCTCCCATTACATTCCTGCAGAGTCTCACATTTTCCCTAGTCTTCTTTAGTCACTGGCATACCTGTAGAAGCTTTTCTTGTTACCCTTGATGTCCCTGGCCAGATATAATTCTATCAGGGCTCTAGCTTTCTTAACCTGGTCTCTAACTTCTTTGTATTTCTCCCAGGCAATCTTCTTTTGCTTCCACAATTTGTAGGCTTCCTTTTTGTGTTTGAGTTTGTCCAGGAGCTCCTTGTTCATCCATGCAGGCCTCCTGGTGTTTTTGCTGACTTCTTCTTTATTGGGATGCATCTCTCCTGAGCTTGGAGGATGTGACCCCTGAATCCTAACCAGTTGTCTTTGGCCCCTCTTCTCTCCAGGGTTTTGTCCCATGGTACTCTACCAAGCAGGCCCCTGAAGAGACCAAAGTCTGCTCTCCTGAATTCCTGGGTAGTGACTTTCTGTGTGCCCTCCTTGCTGCCCTGAGTATCTTGAACTCCACCATTTCATGGTCACTGCAGTCAAGGCTGCCCCTGAGCGTCACATCCACCACCAGCCCCTCCTTGTTGGTGAGAACAAGGTCCGGCATGGCACCACTCCCCACTGGCTCCTCTATCACTTGGACAAGGAAGCTAGATCCATAGAATCATAGAACATCCTGAGTTGGAAGGGACCTGTAAGGGTCATCAAGTCCAACTCCTGGATCCACACAGGAGCAGCCCAATCAGAGCAGATGATGGAGAGCATTGTCCAGACACTGCTTGAACTCAGCCAAGCTGGGGGCGGTGACCACTTAGGGAGCCTGTTCCAGGGCCCCACTACCCTCTGGGGGAAGAACCTTCTCCTGATCTCCAACCTAACCTTCCCCTGTGGCAGCTCCATGCCATTCCCTTGGGTTCTATCACTGGTCACCAGAGGGAGAAGATCAGTGCCTGCCCCTTGGCTCCCCCTCGGGAGGAAGCTGTAGGCCACCATGAGGTCTGCCCTCAGTCTCTTCTTCTGCAGGCTGAACAAGCCCAGGGACTTCAGCCTCTCCTCATATGTCTTTCCTTCTAGACCCTTCACCATCTTTGTTGCACAAACACCAAGTGTTGTTACCATCAACACTTTCCAGGATCCTCACAGGTTGCTTACGCCCTGCTGTGTTGTCCCTCCAACAGATATTGGGGTGATTGAAGTTCCCCATGAGAACCAGAGCTTGTGAACATGAGGATGTTTCCGTGTGCCTATAGAGGGCTTCGTCTTCCACTTGGTCTCCCTTTTTGGCTGGCCTGCAACAGACCCCCTCCATAATGTCCTCTGTCCCTGCCTTCCTTTTAATCCTGACCCAAAAGCTCTCTGTCACCTCCTCATTCATCCCCAGGCAGAGGTCCGTGCATTCCAGCTGGTCATTAACTTAGAGACAACATCCCATTCTCATCTCCTCTGCGTGTCCTTCCTGAAGAACCTGCACCCTTCCATCCCAACACTCTAGTCATAGGAGCCGTCCCACCACGTCCCCATGATCCCCGTTTATTCCCCGTGCTACGCACGTTTGCATAGAGGCATTTGCATTGGGCCCCTGATAAAGCTGACTGACTGACTGGCTAGAGTGGCTGGAATTCCTTTGTGCTGCATTTCAGATGCTCTTCTGCTGATCTGAGATCCTTCTCCAGGATCTGGGCTTCCATTACTCACACTGGCATCCAACTGGTGGTAGGAGTGGGATGGACTGAGGCTCCAGCAGCTCCATGGGGAGGACGGGATGGGAGGTGGGGGGACGGTTGGACTAGATGATCCTTGAGGTCTCTTCCAACCTTAATGATTCTATGATTCTATGATTCCCTTACCCCTGTTACTTTTATTTAAAGCCCTATTCACCAGCTTGGCAAACCTATGCCTGAAGTTGCTCTTCCCTTCTCTGACAGATGGACTCCATCAGCCCCCAGTAGGCCAGGTTTCCTTCCTTTCCCGCTCACAGTAAGTTCCTTTACTTTATATTTGCAATTTATTTTCAAGAAGTCATGCTAACATAATCATGTCCAGTAAATAACAGCTAAAAGGAAGCAGGTGCCATACATAATGAGCTTCCAGTCTCACAGTAGCTGAAGTGGAAGTCATTCTGTCCAGGATAAGTTCAGATGAGAGAAACTGGAGATAAAGCAATCATTTTGAGTAAACCTTTCCAGATCCACTTTGCAATCTCTCAAACAGCTGAGATATTCTTATCTTTCCCTCTTTTCCTGTTATTTATTTCATCATTATTGGTGTAAAATAGTATTTGATATGTGAGAATGTCGATGAAATAAGCTATTTTCTTTTGTGCTTGAGAGTGATGCTGGAAGAACATCCATGGAAACTAATACCTTATTAATCCACACGGCAGATGCAGACAGGCTGAAATAGGAAACTTACTTCAGTCTCCTACTGTACCTTTCAAGAGATTAATATTAAATAATTAAAAATAAAACCAACAAAAAAATCCACACCCAAAAATACCAATCCAAAATGATCTCCAAGAACATCTTATCCAGACATTTACAGTTTTAGGTAAGGGTTTTTCAAGGTTTTGGGGTTTTACTTTTCAAAGCTCCTTTGTCTGACATGACAGTAAACCTAAGCAAAATTCTTCAGAGCAACGAGACTTAGTTGATATTCTCTTTCAGACACACTAAGAACATTATAATTCTACCCTCTAAGGAGTCAAGCTGTGAGCAATATAATTTTCAAAATGGGAAAGAAGGGTATACATTGGTTATGGGCAATCTGTTCTTGTAACTTCTGTAATAAGGCAAGATGATGAGCTATGGCCTTCCTCATTATAACAGAAAATCAGATTTACCTCTGCCAAAAGAAATAGTAACACTTAGCATTTATATAGCTCTTTATCTCTTAAAGCTTTTTAGAAATATTAACTAATTACAGGCAGAGTTTTGAAGTTTCCTGAAAAAAATACCACAACCTGAAATTCTATGAAGGGAAATAAAATTCCTACAGGAAAAAGGATCCTGGAAATGCATCTCATTTATCCTTTGACCATCACTTGCAGAGGAAAGAAAATCAAAAGCACCAACATCAATCCTGTTAAAACATTGTATTTAATGTTTGCAATTGCTCTGTAATTATTTGCAATAAAAAATATCTGTCATGAGGTTATCAAAAGAATGATCTGTCCTGGTGCCTTCACCGCAGAAAATTTGATGTGTCTGTTCGGGATATTTTTTGCCCAAGTCTGTGTCATATTGTTTTTGTGTGAGCCATTTGCTGTAGTGAAGAACTATGACTTAACTAGTACAGCTTAGCAGTGTAACCGCTGTTTTAAATCGTTGGTATGGTTTAATGTTCTAGGATGGACAAACCTTTCAAGCAGAAGTATTAAAGGCAGAAGTAAAAATCTTAGGATAATAATCTGTTATAAAAATCTGTAAGGCATTTAAGTTACTTGAACTACTTTACAGCTGGCAAATGATGTCCTTCACGAATTTTCCAAATGATCATTTGGAAAGGTAATTTATAAGGAAATTCTATGGTTGTAAGGAAATACGTTGTTACTTGTTCTTTTACATGTAGCTCAATTTATATTTCTTAATAGTGTCTCTTACTTGGTAGTATACACTATCCACCTGCTAAGGGGTTCTGTAACCAAACAGCTGTCATTTCTTTCCTGTTTGTATAGTGGAGTGTTAAAAAGTCTTAATTTATTTTTTTTAATTAAATTATTTATACACTTATGGCTGTTCATATCTTTGAAAGCAGACCAATGAAATACCACTTATATTAATGCATCGGGATGGTTGGACTGGATGACCCTTGAGGTCTCTTCCAACCTTAATGATTCTATGATTCTATGATTCCTTAACTCTTCCACTACAGTACTCATACTTCTGATAAAAATATGTCTATGTATAAAAAAAAAAAAAGAAAAAAAAAGTTTCCATTTGTTGAAAAAAAAGACTTGTCAATAATAGTTTTATCCTAGACCTTTAGATGTTGCAGCATGGATGAGCATTTTGTACTAGAAGCAAGTTCTTCAGGTACTTCATGCTTAAATCCAGCATTGCTGTCGTTCACGTGGATGGGAATAGCAGAGTTTATGGCTTGGGTCAAGCTAACCTCCAGCTAGAAGGAAGTTGTTCTGTAACCTGACAGATGTCATACTCCTACATGTAGTTATATGAGAGAGCAGCATCTGTATCCAGAAACATTTCTAAGACATTAATTTATTACAGTCCTTGTCTTCACAGAATCACAGAATCACAAAGGTTGGAAGGGACCATGAAAGATTATCTAGTCCAATCCCCCCTGCCGAGGCAGGGCCACCTAGAGCACATCACTCAGGAACGTGTCCAGTTGGGTTTTGAATGTCTCCAGAGAAGGAGACTCCACAACCTCTCTGGGCAGCCTGTTCCAGTGATCTGTCACCCTCATGTTGAAAAAGTTTTTCCTCATGTTAACCTGGAACCTCCTATGCTCCAGCTTGAACCCATTGCCCCTTGTCCTATCACTTAATGACACTGAGAAGAGCCTGGCTCCATCTTCCTGACACTCACCCTTAACATATTTATAAACATTGATGAGGTCTTCAGACAAAATAAACCAGTAGTTTTCTGAAATTTCCTTTCTTTGTCAGGTTTACCCAAATATTCTTTGCTTATGCATCAATCTCCTTTGAGCAGTACTTCATGTCGGTTGTGATGGTATGGTTGCATGACTAGGAGTCACTTTGCCTTATGTGCTTATGTTTGCCTATGTATTCCAAGAGGTACTTGGTCCGTTTTCATAAAACCAGTGTAGGTCTGTATAACCTTAGATAACTGCAAGAAGAATGGTATTTATTAGACTTTAGCATCACCAGAAAACATAATGCCAAAATAAAACAAAAAAACCCAATGTACAATCTGCTGGACTCTCTTCCTTGAATCAGAACAAAAAACCCCAGTCATTAAAACTGTAATGTGATAGTGACGCAATGCTGAAAGAAAGGAAAGGTCTTGAGAAATACAGAAATATTTTGTTTTTCCTTTTTTCTCCCATTTCTTGGATACAAGCTCTGGGCAGGAAGCTACACAAGTTCTTGGATATTAGACAGAGTTTCTGAACATCGTGCAGGTGCTAGTAGTGCAGCTGTTCTCAAAGATACTCACGAAGTGAAACTCCCTTTTATCCACTGTAAATTCTATTTCCACAATCCTATAAATTACATCTGCTTGTAAACGGTCAGTAGAAAGCTGGGAACAATGTAAAATAAACTCCATTAACCTTACAGCTGGGCTACCTTACTGCAGGCCTATGCTTTTCTTTTCCATCACATAAATCTTCCACATCAAATTATCATCCTTACCCCTTTACAGAAAATCTAATAGATTTTTTGGTCTCCCAGAAAGGTTTAAATTTATCCCCAAACCATTGACAAGTTTGCTCATAGTTGAATCTGCACCAAAGATACCCAACATAAGGACACAGAATAGCTGCACCTGGCTTTCTTTGGTCTTCATTTAGTAATTGCAGTGGTCAAAACTGCTAATGGAAACAAACAAAAATAACCCCTACACATGAATTGGATGGGAAGCTGCAGGAATTATCCCAACATGAAGCCTGGCAGATGCTTCATCTCTTGGTCACAAACAGATTTATGGTATTCAGTTTGAGAAAACTGTGTTTGGACACTGTGTAAGTACCCTTCCCATATTCTGAACAGTGAACTGCACTTCCGGAGAGCTGCAGTGTGTTTTAGTATGTATTCTTTAAAACAAAATACTTTACAGATCCCATGGAATGTTTAGCCACTATCAAAATGTAGGAAAAAATATTTTTAACTAAAAAATTTAGTTAAAATATTTCTCTCACAATCATCCGGTTTGAACACAAAAAGGCAAAAAGTCTGTGTCTCAGTGTAAAATTTTCTTCAGATTCCAAAAAACAACAGAAAATATATACATATAGAAAAATGAGAAAAAGTGATTATTTGCATTAATTCCGTGGTACCATTAATTAAATCCTCAGCATCAAGAATACCATTAATTAAATGGTAGAAAATTTTGACCATAAGTAGTTGTTACTCCCCTACGACACTCTTATGAGACCCCCCCTGCAGTACTGTGTTCAGCTCTGGAGCCTCCAGTACAGGAAAGACATGGAGCTGCTGGAGCAAGTCCAGAGGAGGGCCACAAAGCTGATCAAAAGGATGGAGCACCTCTCCTA
>VWZZ01004741.1:101378-130482 GCA_013399095.1 Psophia crepitans
GGGCAACCTGGGCTGGTGGGGGGTGTCCCTGCCCATGGTAGGGGGTTGGAACTAGATGATCGTTGAGGTCCCTTCCAACCCAAACCATTCTATGATGCTATGATTAACAAGTGGTTTCCAGCTTCTAGTAAAGCTCAAAGCCACTTCTCTTTATGTGATCTTCATCTATGATATACAGGGAAAAAGAAAAAGAAAATATGAGAAAGAACAAAATATGCCATGCAAATGATTTTCCCAATCCAATTTAACAACTTAGGTCATAATGTTAATCAGGCCATGCTAGTACCATTGAAGATAATTTCCTTTGGGGTATTAAGTGTAAAATCCCCCTCCTTTTTCCAGTTTGCTCTTTGCACAGTCTTACTTTGACTTTGCTGAACACAGGGACAAAAAAAAATAGACATATCAGCTCATCCACTGCTGAGAGCTAATCACCTGTAAAAGACTTAAAATTCTCTGTTATGTAGTTTGGATCAGCTCTCTAAGGACTCAAAGCTGGCCTCACTGAAGTTGTGTGTTCTCTAATCTAGGATGACAGAGGACTTTTGGCAGGATCCCATATAACTCAACCCAGTGGGAGTTTCAGCACTGATTTAAATGGAATGGGATCCATGAAACCAAGTTAAAAATCACTTCAGTACAGCTTTAGTTTATCTCTGCTTAGGAAAAAACACAGTTAAACATAGTTCCTGCTTCTATGAGGGTGATTGTCCTGATTTGGGGTCTATCTGTTCACACCAGTAACACCGTAACAGCCAGAAGCTCTCATTATTACTACTACATTATATTGGGTACTCAGTAAACACCTCCTCAAAACCAAACCCACACACCTGACTGTGTGTCCTCAGAGCTTTACAGGATTTCCCCTTATATTATATATACCATTTTATAATGTCTCCAGCATACTACGAATGTTAGACATTGAAGGTATATACACCTATGAGAGTTCTCAACCTACAAATGCCTATATTTTACTTTCTGCTGGTGCTGGAAGCAAAGTTTGTCATGATTCAAACAATGAAAGCCTACAGAGAAAACTGCGAGGAAAATCAATTTAAATCCCAAAAGTCTGAACAGACTACAACTCACAGAAAAAGAAAGGAAAAGGGAGGAAAATAAAGAGGTCCTAGTCTGGTTTACATTGTCAGTTTGATAATGCTGCTTTCCAAGTGCCATACATTTCACACAGTATCAAAAACCTGCTGATTATTGGGGAGATTGGCATTTTACAGAAATAACACAGACCAACCCTGCCACATCGGCTGTGCCACTGCAATTAGTCGTTTCCAAACAATACACTTCACTAAACAACTTCTGCAAAGATTAAACCACCCTTTCTGTTCTCACCCATCTTTTTTTCTCCTTCCTTATATTCTGTTATGTCATGCTATGTTCTGTTATATTGTTATGTTATGTTATTTTCTACGCTTGTAGCCCTTTGGGGATGTATAATGAGAATAGCAGCACAAATGAGAAAGCAGAAAATACAAAGCAATGAGCGTAGGTTTAGGTAAAGTGACAGCTGCCATTAGAGATAAGGTAATTCTACTAAAAGGCTCCAGCAGAGATTAAAAACTAGCCCACACTGCCAAGCTGCCAAAGAAAGAAAAGAGCTTGATTCTCGGTATTTTTCACTGCTATTGTTGTTTCTTTTTTTTTTTTTTTTTTCGGTGGGAGGGGGGAGTTATGGTGGAATTCATAAAGAATTTATCCTCATCTTTCACTTTTATCCTCCTATAAATAGCATGGAGAAGAATAAAAAAATCCTCTTTTCCTTTAAATATATGGTTTCTTTTTTGTAGAGATGATGTTCTTCAAGCCCAGCCAGCTCCTGCCTTTTCCTGTCATGCCCCACAGAAAAAGAAAGGCAGCACAAGAAAGGAAGAAATGTGGCACACAAACATGATGCAGTTTAAAATGCACATTCAACCTCCTGTGTTTGAAAATAAATCCACAAAAACATTCCCTGTTCATTATTCCATATTTGAATGAATTAATGTCTCCTTTATCTTCCAAATAAAATATGAAAATTTTAAACTACCAAACATTACACAACTAAGAAAGTACTGTCATAAGTTTCTTGACTAGCTCACTCTTTTTCCAGAACAGCTTGAATCATACAACCTGCCTTGACATTGGGTAGTTAAAGCTGTGGTATTGGTCAAGAAAAGACAGTCCAAGGACGAGATTTGAGAAGACAGCACTTCTTACGAGGTCTCGAGTAAATGCGTTATCCGCATCTATCTCCATCTTTCCATTTGTAAAATCAAGATAAAATATCCTTGCCTGGATGATTCTCTGCTGCATAGACTGATGTTTAGAAGAAAAAAAAATAAAAAGGTGACTCATAAAACATACTGATGACAAAATCCCCGCTTACTGGATATCTGTTTACAACTGCTGCAGGCAGCTCTGTGCTAGCCATCTCCAGGCTTTGTGTGGTGCTCCCACTATGGTAGATCCAGTAGCCTTGCACCTCTACGCTCCCTAATGTGACTAATGCATGCTTTCTGTAACAGGGATTAACAACCTAGAAGTACAAGCTGCAGCAGATAAATATGAGGAAAATAGGAAACTGATTCAGTTAATTGGAGCTGATCTACCCATCAGTGTAATTGGCTAGGATTTTCACTTTAAAGACAGAAACTTTAAGTAGCCACCTTGAAAGACCAAATTACCTTGGAATAATAATTACTAAGAATGCTTAAAACACAATGAAATCCAGCTTTGATCTGATTTGAATACTGTGAAGTTTGACTCTGATAGGAAGAAACAATTAATACACGCTCTAAGGGGCAAACTTGAGGCAGTGAAGATGACTGTGCTGCCTGGAATCCTCTTATTTAAAATCCCTACATATTATTACCTCATAAAGCTCCTTTGATTTTGTTTTTTTGGGTTTTTTTCCCTAAACTTTTCTATTTTTCCCACACTTTACTATTATCTTCTATCTGTGCTCTAGTATACTTCTAACAAAGAAGTTCATCATAGAATAGAATCGCAGAATGGTTTGGGTTGGAAGGGACCTCAAAGATCACCTAGTTCCAACCCCCTGCCATGGGCAGAGACACCACCCACCAGCCCAGGCTGCCCAAAGCCCCATCCAACCTGACCTTGGGCACTGCCAGGGATGGGACCTCCACAACCTCTGAATTTACTTCGTCTACCCATCACAGATGAATGCCATGACTGTGAAACTAATGTTTTCCTGTATTTTTTTTTAAATACAGAATTGTACTATAAGAAATGTGTGTATATGTGACCATGAAGTATCTCATCTATAGAAAACACTAACCTAGAATCCTCCTCAGTCGATAACTTTGACTCATTAGCTAAATAAACAGATCCCTTGCATATTCCCTGCAGTGTTGGCCAAGGAGGACATCGCATATATCTGCATATGCACTCAGAGGGATAATTGACTGAAAAGTATTTGTAAAAGTTCATTTTTCGGTGATGTAAACAAAAAAACAAAGTTCAAGGAAATGGAGCTCTTAACTGAAGAGACCGATTTAGTACTCTTGCACTTCAGCAAATTAGCCACTCTATTGCAGTCATTGGAGTAGTTTTCAAGTGGGCAAACACCTGGCTGGCACATTTAGAAGGCAAATGTAACTGTATTTAGCTGTTACATCCCTAAAACTAAGTATTTTCCTTTTAATTATTTTTAAATAACTGAGCACATCCCTGGTATGGCCTACGTGCCTGCCTTAATTCATCTAATGTCAGAGTCACCACATTATGGAGCAAGCCTGTGCCGGAGAGGTTGTGGAGTCTTCTTCTCTGGAGATATTCAAAATCCACCTGGACATGATCCTGTGCAGCCTGCTCTGGGTAACCTTGCTGTAGCAGGGCGAGTGGAGTAGATGATCTCCAGAAGACCCTTCCAGCTCCTACTGTTCTGTGTGATTCTGTGATAGCTGAGTTAATCTGACTCTTAAAATCATACACTTGGTGATGGGACAGTCCCTTCTTTTCAAACTTTAGGGAAATGTGGAAGATGGGGAAAAGCCGCTATGGGCAATATCTTCTGAGACACATGATTAGACATCTGACAGACTTGAACTGGAATAAAATCCCCAGGCAACCAAACCTATTAACCTTTTTCCAGCAGCTCGCTAAATCTAAGAATCACAGCACTATCAATTTATACATTTGTACGGTCCTCAGTGAAATGGAAGTGGAATGATTCTAAAGGAAAATCATGTGCTAATCTACAATGCAATATTAATAGCCAAGCTTGGGAGAAAATTGTGCAGAAGTATCAGCATGACTACCATGAATTAGGCATTTAAAGATAATTAAGCCAAAAATAGTATTTACAGATTGCTGGACATACTCTCACATTATGTGAATGTGTATAGATGGTGGAAGTAAGATAAAGAAAGATGTAACCAGATGTTTCAGAAATGGGAATATAGATAAAATAGGTAAGAATCCAAGCCAATGTAACTATATATAGAAAACACGTAGTTCAGAAGTTTCATACCATTAGATGTAATGACATACAAATAAGCATTTTAAAAAAGGCTTTATGAATTCTTGTCTTAATTTTTACTAAAAAAAAAAAGACATTTAAATAAAACCAAAAGCTAGAGAGAAGAGTGTTAGCTTTGCCATTTTTAATAGAAGAGTTGAATATTTTTGCCTTCAGTGAAGGAGTAAAGGATCCCACAATGCAGTGACAAGAGTACAGCTAAGAAAAATGGTGACTCATGTGCCAAAGAACAAAACCCGGCCCAAATTTTTTATATTATCGTTGTGTCACATCACACGTGCAAACAAAGGAAATGTCAGTGAAATGATGGAAGATCATACGTATTCAAAAACAAAGGGTGATATAATACTAAGCTTTTTTTTTACGTACAATTAACTCCTAATAAGAGAGAAATCCATATACGGTTTTGTTTTCCTTCCTTTTCCCAAGCTCCCAAGCTTCCCCTTTCCCTCCTCTTCTTCATTCCTTGCATACACCTCGGAATATAAATCATACAGCTGAATAAATCCAGCAAAGAGCAAACAACAGCCTTACCCACTCTGTCAATCAAACTAGTCATGCTCCTGGTATTTTTGAGCAATTTTTTTGGTTTTTTTTTGGTTTTCATTCTTCTTTTTTTTTATGACAGCTGATTATCAGGTCTGATTATCATTTGTATTCTTTGCTGCTAACAGCTGTCAGGCTTCTTATTCTCAGTATGGATGATCTCAAATAGCTAGAAAAGGCCTATCAAATCAGTTTTTGAAGTCTGAAGAGCAAGAGATCTGCATGTGGCACTCACATTTGCAGACGTCTGAATACAGAAACTGATATTTTTAAGAACGTAAGCGTGCTGGTAGGCAAAGCTGAGCAGCCACCATGCCTACCACTGAGTGAGCTCTTTGCCTTTCCATTCCACTGCCGGGACACCAGCCTGACTGTTTTGAACTCTTATGCAGCCATGAGCACTGCTGTAAAAGTCCTATGGTTTAACTATATAATCTGAGGGGTATAAAAGATAAAAACAACGTAAAGAGTCGATCTGGGCCTTAGTTCCTTAAAAAAGAACCTGGGAAAAAGCGTCAGAAATAAATGATGGCTTGGGGACAATAAATTCCCTTCCTGCTATCTGACTGCTTACAGGAGGAAGCAAACCTCTGATGATTTAGACAGAGAAAAATGATGAGAGTTACAACTCCTATTATAGCGAGTCCTCTGTGTATTAACAGACGTGGTGTCACTAAGTAGTGCAGAGACCACAGAGGTGCTGTGTGTCGTACAGCCAGGGAAATCTATGCTGTATCCTGCCATCAGCGTCCTTCGGTAGCACTGCAAACACCTAAGCCTACTTCACATTCCTGCTCACTACGGACGGAGATGTCCTTTCACTGACTGATTAAAGGTGATGCAGAGATTCTCCAGCCAGCTTTGGTCATTCCAGTTCTTGTAGAAGAACATATGCATCAAAGTAGCACTGACTTCATAATTCAGCCCAGGACTGAAGCTGTCCTAGGTTACAAAATCTGCTATATTGTACACTCAAGATAAATACCAGTATTTTTACACACTGTGACAATAAGAAACACGAAGCATGCCCTAACATACAGGGTTACTCCACTGCCTCTTCCTCCTTGCCTGTCCCTCCTGAAGATTTTATAGCCATCCATTGCAGCACTCCAATTGTGTGAGTCATTCCACCATGTTACTGTGATGGCAACTATATCATAATTTTCCCTCTGCAAAATGGTTTCCAGATCCTCCTGTTTGTTGACCATGCTGCATGTGTCGAGGTTGACCCCCATGAAGCTTAATAAGAGGAAGTGCCGGATTCTGCACCTGGGCAGGGGCAAGCCTGGCTGTACATACAGAATAGGGGATGATGCGCTGGAGAGCAGCCACACTGAAATGGATCTGGGGGTCTTGGTTGACACCAAGATGAACATGAGCCAACAGTGTGCCCAGGCTGCCAGGAAGGTCAACTGTATCCTGGGTGGTATCAAGCACAGCATTACCAGCTGGGCCAGGGACGGGTTTGTCCCACTCTGCCCTGCGCTGGGGAGGCCTCACCTTGAGTACTGGGGGCAGGTTTGGGCACCACAGCACAAAAAGGACATAAAACTATTGGGGAGTGTCCAGAGGAGGACAACTAAGATGGTGAAGGGTCTAGGGGGGAAGATGTATGAGGAGAGGCTGAAGGCCCTGGGCTTGTTCAGCCTGGAGAAGAGGAGACTGAGGGCAGACCTCATGGCGGCCTACAGCTTCCTCCCGAGGGGGAGCCAGGGGCAGGTGCTGATCTCCTCCCTCTGGTGCCCAGTGACAGAACCCCAGGGAATGGCCTGGAGCTGCCCCAGGGGAGGGTTAGGGTGGAGATCAGGAGCAGGTTCTTCCCCCAGAGGGTGGTGGGTCACTGGAACAGACTCCCCAAGCCAGTGGTCATCACACCGAGCTGGGCTGAGTTCAAGCAGTGTCTGATCAATGCTCTCCATCATCTGCTGTGATTGGGCTGGTTCTGTGTGGATTCAAGAGTTGGATTTGATGATCCTTATAGGTCCCTTTCAACTTGGGGTATTCTATAATCTTCTATAATCCACTTCCGCTGGGATATTGATCCTGCCACCTTTTTTTATGGAGGGGAGAATACCTAATTCCTGTGTGACATTTCACAGATGCTTCCATGGTTTCTAACAGGTCAATGACTCTTGCACCTTTGCTGCCACATGGATCTCCATCTCCTACCTCCAATGAGCTGGCAGACTGAAGGACCTCGTTAGCATGCTGTCCCCCAAACATTGGTGTACTGCCCCCAGGCTTCTCTCTAGAGTGCCTGGTTATATCCTTTCCCCCCTTCAAATCTAGATTAAAGCTCTTTCAAAGAACCCTGCTAACTCCTGTGCAAAGATCATTTTCCCTATTGAGATAGGGATATCCCATCTGTTGCCAGCAGGCCTGGTGTCATGTAGACCAACTTATCATCAAAACTTCCAATATTCTACTGGTGACACAGGTGTTGATCTTCCAGCTCCTTCTGTTTCTCCCCTTATGATTCCCTGCAACTGGAAGGACAGAGGAGAACACTACTTGTGCTGCTGATCACTTAACCAGTCATGTATAATATGCAAATATTAGGTTTAACAATAACCTGACAAGTGTATTGACATTTATTGCATTGCATGGACATGGACAACCACGTTTTTGCTTTCCTATATGCTTTCAGCATTATGTATACATAATAGATATATAAGCAAGCAGCTTAGACGTAGATGTCCACATTTGCTCTAATGACTTCCATAAGTCACCTCATACAAGCCTTGTATATGAAGTCCTACAGAAAATCAAAATCACTATCAGATATCAGGTGTTCTCTTTCACTGTTCCCACATCTAACCCAGTAGATCACTGTGACCTTAGAGAAGTCATTTAATCTCTGTTTCTATTTCATGTTCACGTGTTAATGGACCCGAATGAAACTGCAGTGAAATAGAAAATAGTTTGCTATTATTCTGAAATATTCCTGCATTAAAAACATTTAACATAATGATGCCATAAAAGAACTGATGTAGGACTGCTGCGAAGCTGGAACACAGATTTTTGTGATCACATTGCCTATATTGCTTAGATGATACCTTGAGGGTGCTTCCTGTTTATGAGGTGATAACCATTTCCTAAGCTATATAACTCCCAGGTTTATTATGCAAGGACACAAATATTCCGGCATAACAGCAAGAGTTCTTAAGGCATTACATAAAAAATTGGTCCTTTTTTATAATCAATCATACCCTTCTTGATTCCCACATCACTGCAACAGACATTGTGCCCCTATTGTTCATAAAAGTTAAGCAACACAGAAAGAAAGAGACAGATTTTACTTTGTGTTTGACCTAAGAGGTCCATAGAACAAGCTACATAATGTTGCAGCATATACAAGGTTTGCTGGCAGAGGAAACCCTGGAAATAAAGCCATGTATTACTAAATACAGATATTTACAAATTCGGGAATAAAAGGACCTGATCCTTTAGGAGTGTGAGGGATATTTGCAAGAATGGCTTTTACATAACCTAAGTAGGTAGGACTGATTACAACTTTCCACTTCACATCTGAGTTTAAGTTATTGCACGAGAAGGCAAAGTTCAACTCAGCATTTGTAAAATAATTCTGTCTGTCTGTTGAAGACTATGATGATTCTGGTCTCAAGAAAAAGGTGTATTCCAAACAGCCACCCTGATTTATCTTTGTAACTTGAGTGCACTAAAGCATTCAGCTCTTTCCTATGATTAATTCTTTTTCTACTGAAACCAAGGAAATAAGGAGAATCTTCACTATGATAAAAGAAGGGAAAGAATTCCAGACTAAAGTGTGACAAGGAATTTTTCACCCATCTGTACTTTTAAAAAGACAATTTGAACATTTTCTGTCAAAAAAAAATAAATTGACAAAGCTGCAGAAGTTCTATGAAAAAGAATGTTTTAGTTCTTTACCTGTTTGTATCTATCAACCTGTCAGGAAATATACTTACAATATGTATAATTTCAGTGCATGTGGTTATTCCTTTTCGTGAAGTATCTTACTTCCTAGCTTCAGGTGAGACCACTGAAACCAACTTGCTGGACAGACAACACCAGCAGCAATATCCAACTCCATCTTCACTGGAGTTAATCATAGAATCATGGAGGTAGGAAAAGACCTTTAAGATCATGAAGTCCAACCATTAACCTAACGCTGCCAAGTCCACCACTAATCTCTGCTTCAGGTTGGAGATGAGGAGAAAATTCTTCTCGGAAAGAGTGGCCAGGCATTGGAACGAGTTGCCCAGCAAGGTGGTGGAGTCACTGTCCCTGGGGATGTTTAAGGAAAGGTTAGATGTGGTACTTAGGGACATGGTTTAGTGGGTAATAGGCGGTAGGGGGATGGTTGGACTGGGTGATCCTTGAGATCTCTTCCAACCTTAATGATTCTTTGATTCTATGATTCTAAAGCATGTCCCCAAGTACCACATCTACATGTCTTTCATGGTGACCCAACGACCTCTCCAGGCAGGCCTCTCCAATGTCTGACAAACCCTTCAGTGAAGAAATCTTTCTTAATATCTAACCCAAACCTCAGACTTCATTCAAAGAACCTGAAAACATCACAGGACATTTTCTATGGCTGCTGATCTGAAATCCTGCAGTCTGAGGCCACATCATCCCATGTCCTCTACTGTCTGTCTTTCTGCCCGCAGAAAGGTCTGGGCAGGACACTTTTTCATGCCCTATTTGTAAAGTGATCAGATGTCAAATGCCATTCTTGTTTTGGAGGCTCTGCTGTAGTTCTCCCATAAACAAGCACAACGCAGAGCTCAGCTGCAGCCTGTCAGTTCACTTTAGTACTTAATGTCAAGAACTTAAACAGTGTTTTTCATGTCTAGTACATATATAATTATTCAACCATTTGCTATGTCTACATTACAAAAAAAAATAAAATATTTCCATAGTATGCATTACAGTCTTTTAAGTTATGCCAGTTCAGGAAGTATTTTTTTTTTCTTTCCTTCTTTCTTTGAGAATGCAGAAGTTAAAGTTTACTCCTCCCACCTTTTTAAGTTGAAGGACATGAAAATTTAGTGCAGATATTTGTTCCCATGGTAGACTTCCTTCTCAGCATGCAGTAATGTGAAACCAAACACTCATTTGATTATGAATTCACTTGGAGGAATTGCAAAAAGAATTCCCCACAGTAAATGTCTGGAAAGCTCAAGCTGGCTTAAATTGAAACCTAAATCATTCTTTGTTAACAATAGTTTTCCCTTGAGAAATACACCTGCCAGGTTAGCTTGCCTGTGTGGGATGAGACCTGAAGATCAGCAGCAATAAAGTCACAGTCAGCTGCATGGGCTGCTCTGCTCCTTCGTTTCCTAAGTGGACTGCCAAAACAGCTCAGAATCAGATACAGGATCTGAATCTAAGGCATGCAGGTAAAATTTCAATTCCAGCTGTCAATGCCAATAGAGAAAAACAGTAAAAAAGGCATAAAAGATATTCCATTAAAGCAGGAACTTGTCCTGATAGAATTTGAACTTGCCTAGTGACCATCTGGTTTATGTTTAAGCTTTTTTGATAAGCCTGAAAGAAACAGTAGTGTTTCCAAAAATCCTATAGCAAACTTTGATATTATATGATAATTCACAATAAGAAAGAGGAAGTTTAAATCATAGAATCACAGAATCATAGAATGGTTTGGGTTGGAAGGGGCCTCAAAGATCATCTAGTTCCAGCCCCCTGCCATGGGCAGGGACACCCCCCACCAGCCCAGGGTGCCCAAAGGCCCATCCAACCTGGCCTTGGGCACTGCCAGGGAGCCAGGGGCAGCCACAGCTTCTCGGGGCACCCTGTGCCAGGGCCTCACCACATCACAGGGAAGGATTTCTTCCTAATATCTAATCTAAATCCCCCCTAAACTAAAAGGTTTAAACCCATTTCCCCTTTTCCTGTCACTTCCTGCCCTTGTAAACAGTCTTTCTCCAGCTTTCCTGTAGGTCCCCTTTAGGTATTGATAGGCCACAATTAGGTCTCCCCAGAGCCTTCTCTTCTTCCAGCTGAACAAGCCCAACTCCCTCAGCCTGGCAACTCCCTCAGCCTGGGGCTTTCATGCTGCAGAACATCCTGAGTTCTATACCATTAGTTCTGAGCACCATTATACTAAAATGAGTAAAGGTAAAATTGCATTTAATTCTAGCACCCAGTCTGGGAATTTTGTTGCAGAGAAATGGAGTGATGCTCAGGTCCTGCCCAGCAGACTGGTACTTGGTTTTGAGTTGGATTAAAGAAGAAAATGGAAAGAAGTAGAGGAAGCATTGTACATAAGTAAATAGACATTATGCTAACATTCTAAGTTATATCCTAACCTGAATAAGAGCATCAAGTAAGAGTTAACAATCCACAGAAATATTGTGGAATTATCTGATGTAACAAGTTGATGGGCTGAAGCAGAAGCTTTTAAGGTGTGATTCATCTGATCATTGTATGCATATTTACAATAGAATCATCGAATCTTTAAGGTCGGAAAAGACCTCTAAGATCATCAAGTCCAACTGTCAACCCAACACCACCATGTCTACTAAACCATGTGCCACATCCACATGCTTTTTGAACACCTCCAAGGACGGTCAGAGAAATTACCCTAAAGCACCCATTTCTCTGCAGGCATGATAAACACCATCTAATGGGGTTACTGCAGATGTAATCATCTCCAGCAAATATAATGAGTAGCAGCATTGATGTCTACACTGTCAAAAGCAGTGGTTTCATGTTTGGTTTACAGCTCTTTGGACTTTTTTTTTTTCTTCACTTTCCAACAGTTTTGTTAGATTCCTTAATAACAATTTGATTTATAGATTCATGGGATAAAACTCCTCAGACTACTAAATAAAAAATAGTTGGGTTTGTGAATGAAAAATAGGTATTAACTACTTTCCAAAGCTAAAGCAAACTCATTTAAATAAGAAAACATGCATGTAATGCCTGGCTGATTTGTGAGTGGACAACAGGTCCCAATGAAAGAAAAAAGAAAAAATGTACTTCCTAGGTGCAGTTGCAGAGACTCTAAAGCCAGATGAAGGAAATATGAAAGAGTGTGCAGTTTGCTTCAGAAAGGGCATGACAGGAGACATAAGAACAATTAGTTACTTAAAGAAATTGCATAAGGTTGGGTTTTTTATTTCTTTCTTTTTTTCCCCACTACCTTAATAATAAACAAAGACTCAGTGCAGCTTCAGAGTGGCAAATGGAAACTGATGGAGGAGATGCATTCACGTAACTCAGCATTAACCTCTGGTATCAACAGGTCATACTCCTTATAAAAGAGAAATATAAAAAATATTTGACCAAAATAATAATGCCAAGTTATATCAGTAAGTGCAAGCAAAAGAGCAGTTTTAACCTTCAGTCTTCAGGATTT
This sequence comes from Psophia crepitans, assembly GCA_013399095.1. Lineage (NCBI taxonomy): Eukaryota > Metazoa > Chordata > Aves > Gruiformes > Psophiidae > Psophia > Psophia crepitans. The sequence goes on from VWZZ01004741.1 coordinate 113,789, forward strand.
TGGTCAATTGTGTTGGTGTGGTCAATTGCCAACAATTAAGATCAAGGACTAAATACTTCTTTTGGGCAGCATTTCTATGGGAGTGTCTGGGTACTCCTTATGAAAGGTCTCCTGTGGTAGATTCGGACAATCACGTGCCTCACGTAGATGGTCATATGCCAACTACAGCCCAAGACAAGTCAGCAGCTGTGCGGTGTCATTAGCATGCCACTGAGCTCATGACGTGGGACAGCTAAAGTAACCTGTTTTTGTGGACTGATGTAACTAGGTTGGGTCTCTTTGGTTCAACGTGTGTCTAAAGCAGGCTGTCACCAGTTGGTGCATGACTGTATACATATATAGGAATATAGTAGCATCAGATAGAGACCATAATGAGTAAAACTTGTCAACTACCCTGGATGTAGGATGGACTGTTCCTATTTTCCCATTCCTTTCCTTCCTCACTCACTAGCAATCCCAATGAGAAATGCTGGATACAACAAGAGTGTATTCGGCCAGTTATTAAGCCAGAGGCAGCAGCAGAAAGGTGGTTATAAATCAAAGAGTCAAAACACACTTTGGTAAAAGAAAGAGAGGAATTTATACTGCTGCGTAAAGAAGCAGAGGTGTACATTGCTGTGACACTGGAGAAACCAACTGCCTATGGATATTGCTATATCACACAGTAGCTGAAGAGGCTCGGTGACTGGAGTAACCTTGACCCAGTTAAGTCTTGGTTAACCTCAGCTGCAGGAGGCTTTAAACCTCTGCCAGACTCTCCTGCAGACACCACTGTTGCTGTCTAAGTGTTGTAAGTGAACATCCGTGTGAAAGACTTTGAAGGAAATGCTAGTTGAAGGACTCCTGATAGCTGCCAGAGAACTCAAGACCCCATCTGACTTGCACACAGACAGCAAAACTACAATTAGCAGCTAGTTTTCCCCAAATTGCCCATTTGGCTTAGGAGACCAAGACCCCTTTTGACAACTAACATTGACCAAATTGAGCATAGAGTTGTTTTTTTCTGCCAACTCTTCCACTTGCCTGGATGTCAGTCAGAGGTACATTAGGCATAGAGTCATAGGTCTGTATGTGTAACGTGCGATGTTTCAGCCAAGAATTTCTACCCAAGGACCAGCTGGTGCACTATGTTGGACTGATGCAGTTGCTGGAACCGTCAGCCTTGTCCATAGCAAGTTTGAAGCATGTGGAAAGGCATTCTTGTGGGGAGCTGTAGACATATTTATGGCTAGTTTGATGCCTAAATACCAAAGATTCTTCCTACTCAGTGTGGAGGTCTCCAAGTCGGACATCCATACCTGACAGAGATATCCTATATAGTCAGGGAGGAGACGTAAAGACTTGTAGTGTGCCTAAAAGTGGTCAAATTAACTGCATAGCGGAAGTGCTTCTTTCTTTCCCTTGACTGTACATGGAACCAAAGGTGACCACATTGCAGAGGTCTAAAATATCACTGGATATATTCCATATAAGCAGTTTCTGAAAGCAGGACTCTGAATTTCTTTTTGACTGTCTAAAAACACTGAAAATATAATCTTGGGACTACTTACCTTACTTTATTTCCTTTCTAATGTGCCTCATTTTCTGAAATGTACTTTCAAATATACTTCTGTCATTAGTCCTTTAAAGTAAATACAGGATTTGTGGAAAGTAATTATTCATTGTTGGTACAACAGATGTATATGATCACTCTTTTGTTTAAATTAGATTTTAAGTTATTTGTTGGCTGAGTAATTGCAGAGTATTACTGGCTAATGACCTTAAAGAAGACAATTTCTGCTTCAAGGGACAAAAGCATAGACACTTACAGCCATGGCAGCAGAGAAGCTGGCTATCTACCTCCAAACCAGGATCAAAGGGAGACCTACAAACACTAGTTAATGTACTACTGATTAATCTTAAGGAGTAACATCTTCATATATTTTTCAAAGTAAACACAGTCAGTTCAACCATTTTTCTATGATGAACTCTATTCCAGTAAATGTTTACTATTTTGTTGTTGTTATTGTTTGCCACTTAGTGTACTGGTGTTGATTGGGATAGAGTTAATTATCTTGTTAATTATCTTGTTAATTATCTTGTGTGGGGCTATGTTTTGGACTTGTGCTGAAACTATGACACTTAGGAATGTTGATTTTTCCGAAGATTTTGCAAAAGCCTTCAAACAAGAACAACTGTGTAAATATCTACATAGTTCTTAGGTATATTTCAGTAACTTTATTATAAGTCATTACGTACCACAACTGCTTGAGAGACAGTAAGTCCTTCATTGAGGATGCCCATTTAATCTTTTTTGATGATATAAATTAAATCTAAGCAATTTTTTTCCAAGCCAGGAGGTATCTGAAGTACAAAGACTTCAGGACAGCAGACTTGTTAAGGTGTCTGCCTAGAAGAATCCTATGGAATATGGTCCCAGTGGGAAGATGGGTCCAGAATAGCTTATTGATTTTCAACGAACACCTCCTCCAAGCTCAAGAAGGGTCCACCTCAATGTGTAGAAGCCAAGAAAAGTGATAGAAGGCCTTGATAGTTGAACAAGAAATTCATGATTAAACTCAAATGTAAGAAACACTCAATAGGTAGAAGCATGGAGAGGTCACTCAGGACAATATGTTGTTTAAGTGCGCATGGATGGGATTAGGAAAATCAAAACAGACATGAAGTTTAATCTGGTGAGGAATTTGAAAGGCAGCAAGTAGGGCTTCTATGGATATTTCACCAGCAAAGGGAAAAGGAAGGAAAATATATGCCCACCGCTGAATAAGGCAGGGGACCTGGTAGTAAAGGAAATAGAATAATCCATTGTACTCAATGACTTCATTTTGCTAAGGCTTGTCTCAGGAATCCCAGGTCCCTCAGACAAGTGGAAAAGTCTGGAGCAAGGTGTCGTGGTTTTACTCCAGCCGTTGGCTGAGCACCACATAGACGCTCAGTCAGTCCCCCTCATCGGAAAAGAGGGAGAGAATCGGAAGAGTGAAAGTGAGAAAACTTGTGGGTTCAGATACAAGAATTTAATAAGTGAAGCAAAAGCCGCGTGCACCAGCAAAGCAAAACAAGGAATTAAATCACCACTCCCCATGGCAGGCAGGGGTTCAGCCATCCCCAGGACAGCAGGGCTCCGTCACGCGTAACGGTTACTTGGGAAGACAAATGCCATCACTCCAAATGCTGCTCCCCCCCCCTTCCTCTTCCCCCCAAGGCCCTTATAAACTGAGCATGACGCCATATGGTATGGAATATCCAGTTTGGGTCAGCTGCCCTGTCTGTCCCCTCCCAACTCCCTGCACACCCCCAGCCATCCCGCCGGCGGGGCAGTACGAGAAGCCGAAAAGGCCTTGGCTCCGTGTGAGCATCGCTCAGCAACAGCAAAAACATCTCTGCACTATCAGCGCTGCTTCCAGCACAAACCCAAACACAGACCCATAGTGGCTGCTGTGAAAAAATTAACTCTCTCTCAGCTGCAACCAGGACACAAGGAAAATTTTTCTTCAGGTTATGGAACATTTAAGCAAACTGGAGATACTGAAGTAGATGGGATCTGATGGGGTGTGCGCATGAGTGCTGAGGGATCTGGCCAATGTCATTGCAAGGACCCTCTACACAATCTTTGTAGGGTTGGCAATCAAGAGGGCTCTGAGGATGGGAAGAAAGCAAATGTATCTGAATGGCAATTTAAAAAAAAGAGTAGTGGTTTCTGATGTTGAACTCTAACCTGTTCACAGTACCAGTCACCTACACATTTAGAAAAAGTCTGAGCAGGCATTTCAGAAATATTAGGCATCCCTTTTGACATGACTCAGTATACCTCATCAAGATATCCTTAATCACTTCTGAAATTTTGTTTAGGAACAGAAACAAATGACCCAAGGAGGTTCCCACACTGATTACAATCAAGCTGCTTTCTCAATATGATTCAAAGCCAGAAATAAGGGGGAACCCATCATGTGACATACGCAAAATAAACTATGCTTGTCTTTGCCTGGGAGCTACAGAAGCGATTGTAGTCACCAGGTATTTTCACAGTTCAGAAGCCACAACAGGCTGGAACTGCTTACTTTTATTGAGAAAACTAGTCATCTCTCTAAGATTGCTCCCATAAATAAAATAAATAAGTTGGTGGCATTTTCACAGCTTTTTGATAAGGAATAGTAAATAAATCATAAATATTTCCCTTAAGAAATTGTATTTTTGTATTTATTTTTAGGGGGGTTGTATCTTAAATTTATTTTTATCTTTTTTTTTCTTGAAACCAAAAAGTTTTCAATTAATCACAAAATATATGGCCAGAAGCAGTGCTAAAAGCTAGTTCCTTTCCTATATCTGCTGAAACTTACTTGAAAAAAAGTAATTTTTAATTATTTTTTTCTTCTTATTGTCAAGTTTGTTCTGTATATTATGATATAGACACTAAGCCAGCATGTTTCTTTTAAATTTAAACAAGAACTCAGAAAATATATTTAAGCATAATACAATATCCTTGTCAAAGAAAAAACCAAACAAATAAACAAAACCCTCCAAAAAGCTATTTCTGTTTCCATCCCATCAAGAAAAAATAAGAAGCAGTTCAGAATTAAGCAATTAACAATCTAATGTGACCATTGCAATATATTGGAATAAATTAATTTTTAACATGTCTGGTTTCCTTCTAACATAAATAGGAGTTTTAAGGTAAATGATGAAAATTCACTAGATATGAATCTTATTTATCAGATAAGTGATAACATACCTCTTTCCTCTCCCTTCTGCCTTTGATTTAAAAGGAAACAGAGATGAAAGAATGAATCAAAGAAAATACAGTACGTATCAACTTAGATTCTGACACTTCCACTCACAGCTAATTTCACCCAGAGAGTAACCCTGTTTATTTGTATAAGAATACTTAAAGAGCAAGATAAAGTCATGATTAAGGATGGAAGACTATCTTCCAGTGACTAAACAAGAAATAATACCAACTTTTTTTTTTTTTTTGTGCATAAAGTCATCTGCTCATAAGTTTCTCTTATGAAGTACCTGTCATAGCTCATATTCTGGCATGTAGCTCACTTGGCATTATTTTTTGGCTTCAAGGTCATTCTGTTATCGCTAACTATATCATCTTCTGTACTGAAAACATCTTCCTTTCACACAGTTTAACCCCACTGTAACCAAGGCTTACTCGTTGACGTTGATTTTGTATATCTGCCATTACTGTATCATCCGACTGTTCTATCTTTTATTACCCTGAGACTTTTCTGGACTATTTCATTTGCAGGTTTAGGTATTTTTCTTGAGACCATTTCAACTCAAAATTCTATTTATCTTATTTAGAAAACATTTTCTCTCCTAATTGCTGTAAGATGACATTTGTTTCAGAATGTATTGTCTTAGCAAAAACATTTCTTGATGGTTATTTGATAGGCTGCTGTGTGATGACACTAATGGGGGTAGGTAATTGCTGACAGCTTATACAACCAGAAGAAAAGATCACAGCGTATAATACTGGCTATTGGACAAAACCAAAGAATTTAGATATTCTGTAATTAGTAGAATTACAGAACTCTTGGACAGACTAGACGGATAGAATTCAGATAACATTTTTTACCAGCAGATTTTACCATTCACACTACCAGATTAAAATAGAGACATTTAAGTTTCCACTAAAATTTCTTGGAATTTAAATTTCACCTGGTATTTTTATTCCAACCGATCCTTCTTATTTCAGTACTGCTTCCTACTAACTTCCTTTGTCACTTAGATCAGCAGTAGTCTTGCCTGCCTTTAATAGCAGTTAGGGATGAAAGTTTTGAAATATGTCTGAGAGAGAAAAAAAAAAAGGAAAAAAAAAAAAGATGAAATAAACCTGAAAACCATTGTGAAATATTTTAAAGAAAACTGTGAATGAGAACAGGCAGCTTTAATTTAATCACAGATATTAAAAGATGATCAGATAAAAGGTCCAGCCTGATTTTTAACTGGGCAGCTGAAGGTCTTTCCGTGGAAAAAGCTGGCTCACATTTTTAATTCTTAAGTATAGACGTGGCTGTCTGGCTAAGATTACAAATTACCCTTTCTCTTTTTTTTTCCTAGCCAGTAGAAGGCTAGGAAAAAAAATTTAAAAAGAAAAAAAAAAGAGAAGGTGGTAAAATATAGCATTTATGCTGTTGTTCAGCTCTTAGCTATTATCACTGATTCCCAACCTTCCTGTTACTTTATTGACCTAAAAAGTATTACTTGAAAAAAAACATGATTAACTGATCTCAAGGCTATAAAAGACCTTCAGATTCTTCAGTCTGGTTGCCTGAGGAACACAGACCTTAGAAATTCATGGCCTAAGCTGAGACTAGCAATATCACTGTGTTCTCTGCTTTTATTCATCTCTCTCTTCATGTCGTCTCCGATTCTCTCTTTTCTCCTTTCTGTTACCATCATGAATTTTCCTCGTTCTATCTACTTCAACCTTTCAGTCAAACACCACACCAAATAGAAATGATCAGCAGTTCGGTAATAAATGATGACATCTGAGTGCAAGTGCCAAACAGAATTAGCACATGAAGGAGAACAGAGGGTCAAGAAGAAACACAGAAACTGCGGCCATAGCTCTTGGCTGCTGGTAGACCCAGAATGACAGCACTGCAGTGACTACATTCTTTTTCCTTTGAAAACAACAGGGCTATAGTACTTTCAGCTTTCTGGGGGTTTATTTGGTTGGGAGTTTTTTTGTTGTTTTTTTTTTGGGGAGGGTCTTGAGGGAGTTTGTTGTGGGTTTTTTTGTTGTTGTTGTCATTGTGGGGTTTTAGTTGTGGGTTTGTTGTTTTTTGGGGTTTTTTTAATAATGAAAGCTGAATGGGCCACAGGAAAAAATAAGATGAAGTTAATTGCTGACCTACATGTTCTGCAATGTTCAGTTGCAACAGGTGGTTCTCATGTCCAGCTCACTTCAATTTCTGTGACTGTGTTAATGAAAAAATGGTCAAAAATTATGAAAACCAGAACAAAACTGGCCAAGAATCACACCTGTTTTTCCTAAGACATTATAGAATCCGACATCATAGAATCCTACAGTGATATCATTGTCCCAAAACACTAAGACATCTCTCAGCAATTAACTTTCTGCTGGAGACAAAATAAGTTTTTGGCCAAGTATGCTTAGATGAAACAAACTAGATGGTCTTTTCCTTCTGCTCATTTTTTTGGCCAGCGTATGTTCTATCACCGTCCCTGGGAGTGTTTAAAGAAAGGTTGGATCTGGCACTTAGGGACATGGCTTAGTGGGTAATAGGTGGTAGGGAGACAGTTGGACTAGATGATCCTTGAGGAATCTTCCAACCTTAATGATTCTATGATTCTGTTGAACCTAAAGTTATCTTACTAGAAACCTTGTTTTTAGTAAGGATTTCATCCTCTGCTAGTCCAGAGGAGAAGAATTGTACTGAGTCTTATAAAAGAAGTGGAGTAATATTCTTCTGAGAAAGCAGATATGTTGGTATGTAGTTAGGTAGATAGCTTGATAGAAAGTTTGTTTGGAAAATAAAAAGTAAAAAAAAAACCAACCGAGACATATTTTACCTCATCTTCACCTTCTCAAACTACAAGATCACTTGTTTATAACAGTTCTCTCTTTCTTGGCCAGGACAAATTGCTAAAGCAAGAGTTGAGCAGATGCCTAAAACACTGTAAAATTCAAACGAAAGCCTAGAAGTCTGTTTTGTTTTGCAAGTTCTGTTTGGTGTTAACATTCGGGATGCCTTGTTCTCCTTTCAAAGACCGTTACAGAAACAAATAGACGACGACACACAAACTCACAAATCTCACCCAGACTACAAGCACAGTGAGAAGTCTGCAATCTTCTGATACCAGAGGAAAGAACATAATTGCAAGAACTGACTGTAATGAGACTGCAAACACAGAACACTATATATAAAAGATACAGGCACAAATGGCTAAATAACAGGATTGGTGCAAACAACCTGAAAATGGCTCCCTGAGTACTTAGAGACCATCCCATGGGAGGACAATACAAGCCACCCAGATAGAAAAGAAAGAGGAAAGAGAACTAAAAACAAAATGAGACTTCCCCGCCCCTTTTAATTAGATAAGAGTCTCTCAGGAAATAAAGCTGCATTCTCCAGGGGAAAAAAAAAGTAATTCTCCAGGGGAAAAAAAAAAAAAAAAAAAAAAAAAAAAAAAAAAAAAAAAAAAAAAAAAGAGGGGGAAAAACAAGGAAACATTGTGGCAGAAGAAATACAGTGGTTACAAATCTTTATGATCCTTATAACAGCCACTACCACCCCCTTCAGCATTTGCCTGCCTCTAGCACAGGAATATTATTTAAATTCAAGCAGTTTGCTCGTTTGTTTGCAGAACAGAGGGCACTGTGAAAGTAATACTTTCAATGATATAGATATCTGTCCAGAGGTCAGAAATATCATTCTAAAGAAGAAAAAGAAAGACCTGATTTTTCTCTAAGAGATAAGTCTCCTGTTCGTATCTGCCTGCAGCTTTCAGGGGTCAAGGAACCTGTTTGTTAGTTTTTTGTTGCTGTTGTTTGTTTTTTTTTTAAGAAATCAGTGATTATATCTGAATAGCCCATTTCAAAAGGCAATTCCTCTACATGTCTTTGCTATTCATTTATACGATGTGCCATGGGATACATTTCTTTGTTTTCAATGTTTTCTTGAGACCATCCTGAACAGGGAAGTAACTGGAAATGGAAATAATAGAAAACTGTGATGAAAACGTTGATGTTTGTTTGGTGAAGAAGATACTTAAAGCCTGCAAAATCACTTGAATGGTAGTGGATCCAACCACAAGTGATTCGGGCAGGCAGTCCGTACTGTTTATGGACTTGTAACGTAAAGACAGGCCATTGTATTCTGTCTCCACTCAAAAGTGGCAAGGATCTGCTATAGGACTTACAATGCATCCTGACGCTGAAAAACTAGCTGAAGTCTGAGCAACAGGTATCTGCCAGAAGATATTCTGGATACATGCTGGTGAATTAACACCAGAGTTCCCAAGGATTTACTGTCTTGGGTCAGCATCAGTTCAGTGTATGCTGTAGATAGATACATTCATTGCCCAAAGGGGTTGTAGAAGACCCATCCCTGGCAGTGTCCAAGGCCAGGTTGGATGGGGCTTTGTACAACCTGATCTAGTGGAGGGTGTCCCTGCCCATGGCAGGGGGTTGGAACTAGGTGGACTTTGAGGTCTCTTCCAACCCAAACAGTTCTGTGATTCTGTGATTTCATGATTAGCTCCAAAATTCTTTAAAACAAACATTGTTTATCTTTCTGAGTCACTTAAGGCCATTTTGAAAATGGCTGTCAAAAATCACAGTTTAACTGTTCAGTTGCTAGACTCTTCTCTGACAGGATTTTGTACTGTGCCAGCTCCCTCCCAGTTTTCAGACAGTTCAGGGACTAGAATAGGCTAGGGACCATTCCCAAGAGGTCGTCTGAATATAATTTTGGAATGCAAAGGCACATTTAATATGTTAGTATAGATGTAATTCATTTGACCTTGGCCAAATCCCTTGCTTCTTCCATTTTCCTTTCTGTAAAATAGAATAGTATTCTTTCAACTCTTCAAAATATATAGATGTATCCCTAAACAGTTGGCTGACACATCGCAATGAGGGTGAAAATGGGAGAGTAAAGGTGATTTGTATCTGTTAAACATATGGGTTTTCAAATTAACTGCTTGAAAACCCACATTTGAATGCAGGGAAGAGCTAAGCATTTCTGAAGATTGCATCTTATTTCATGTTTGTTAGTCTTCTAACATCAACAGGGACACAGTGGCGCCAACATTTTTCTATCAGCTACTTCCACTAACAGATTTGATGAAGAAATAGCTGGGGAAGTCTGTGGACGTTTTGGAAGGCACTGGGAAATTCCAAACTTTGCTATGAATAATAGAGAACTATTCACATTTTGCCTGCTGCTGGCTTCTTCTGAGTTCTGGGTATCATGTTTCCTTAACAAGATTAAAAAGATGGGTTGTTTATAAAATAAGCTTGTCCCACATGACAGGTTCTCAACCAGCAGGGCTAAAGATAAACAGTCTGGGCTGATTCTAGAGAAAAGAAACACCAAGTCTGTTTCCTCAAGGTTTGTTCCACAGCTATCCGACGTTTTCTCCTTGCATATGTTACAGGCAAACCCAGAAAAAACAAGCCAACCCAGATGTACTTCTAGGCATCCCTGACACACACAACACAACACAAAGGTGGCTGTTTAAATACTTCTGGATATCTTTAGGTTGGCTTATATTGTCATTTATTAAAATATACACATTTTACACAAATTTCCTTTTACATCCACTCCAGCTCACCCATTGCCCACCCGGATATAAGCTGGTGGAAGAGGGGCTGCTGCTCACTCTGTACAGATCCCAGGAGTCTCCTGACCATTTCTGAGCGGCTAATAAAAGCAAGCTACCACCTTCGAACCACTGAACAAAAAACAGTGTCCACTGGTGCTAGCAGCCTTTTTCAAATTTATATTGTACATGTTATACACGCGTCTTGGTTATTACAAGCTCCTTGCTGTCATCAACAACAGTAATTGCAACCTATTTCTGTAAAGTCCATTGAATTGGTACATTTCAGCAATGCCCCAGAAAGAAGGCTACTCCATACTACTGTATGTATTTCCGTGGTTTATGAATCAACTTTATGATTTTAATTTTGAAACTGTTATTAAAGAGACAGATTGCATTTAATAACAATTTTAGTATTGCCTGCTGCTCTAACCAACAAGCAATAAAGCAAACTACAATTAAAACAGGAATCCACTGCTAGGAGGCAAGCACATGCAGAAGGTGGCAGTTTGTTGTTCTAACCTCCATAAAATATCGGCAGGCATAGTATTTCTGTCATTGTGGTGTTATTCTCATGGCTGCAAAAGCAAGCTACATGTCCTGGGAGCCGTTTTTCCAATTAAAAACAAAACTGCTTTTCTTTGATTCTGTCCAACACTTAGGCTTGTCACTTAGAGTAGCTGCATGAATTTTGTACACTCAGATCCATGCATGCCCCAACTGCCTCTTGTTATTTTTGCATGTGTTTTTTGCTCAGCAGAAATACAGAATTTACTACAAAATTCATTTCTGAGTGTTTGGTGCTACATGTAGTGGCTCCTGGTCAATCACAGTGGTTCAGAATTAGCACTTCCGAATTGGTCATAACTCAGCACTAAGTGATATAGTGAAAAAGGTTTTTAAGAAAACATTCTGTTGTCAAAAATCATTTTGCTGCTCAAGTCCTGTGCAAGAACTAATTTCCTAGTACATTAGGATGAAACCACTATATAATGTTTATCTTTATGTGGCAAAATATCTGATAATCTTCAAGAAGCTTGGTTTACCTGGAATATATTTGGATTAGTGGACCTTTTGTATCAAAAAGCTAAAATGAAAGATCTCATGGGAACAGTCTCGCTTAAGATTACTGCTCCGTTGCTATCAGACCGAGGGTAAGAACTAGTCCAATTCAATGTGATCTTATGTTTGGTTTCACACCAGGGTAGAATTGAGCAACTATATGTTTTTGACCAAAGTCAACTCATAATATCCAAAAATCACCAGTGAGTTAGCACGGATAAGGACCAATTCCAAAAGTTACCTCGTGTGTTAATACCTTGTTTGGAGTGTGAAAGCGTTTGACAGGATGGATAAAGGCCATTCTGTATGTATTGGTTACGGTACCAGAGGGTGGTCCTGAGGATATTTTAATGGTTAGAAATTAGATTCTTCAGACACACAGTCTTCCATGTGATATTGTCCAATGAAAACCTCAGTTATTTATTTACTGTTGTGGAGTAGTAAAAAGATCAATTTGTAATCTTGCTAAGCGCGCATTATGCAAGATCTAAAAGATGAGCTATGGAAATACAGCTCTTCATTGTTCTTTAATCCCTACAGAACCCTAATCATCACTGCCCCATGGACAACCATATTGAGCAACCAGTGCACTACAGAAAGGCCCAATCTCAACCGTTTCGCAGTGTTCAGTGCTATCCACAGCCACAGGAAATGAAAAACTTCTGGATAGCACACTACCTGATAACCGTGACTGAGGACCACCACTCCTGGGGTGAGGCAGCCTGATCTTCACACAGTTTCAAGCAGCTCTGGGGATGCTGTGAGTTCTGGAAGCCTCAAAAAGATTTAGGGTGAAAGGGAAACCTGCACATAAGCAGTACAGCTAAAACTGAACAGAAGACTTCTTTGTAGTTGGGAGGCCAAGCAAAGAATGGCAGAAAGGTGCAGCTGAGGTTAACTGGAATCTCCTTTCTCCATCTGTGACCTCAGTCCCCTGCTTTATTTAAGAGAGAGGTCATGTTTCATAACTGCTGCTGCAATGAAGAATTCCTAAACTTGAGTTGCAGTGTTACAGAATGATTCATGCAAGAAAGAGCTGCTCTTTTAGAGCAAGACACTAATCTCCAGTGCTTCTGTACATGCATATATATTACTTTTAATTTCCCACTTTCTGTTTGCCTATAATAAAATTTCAATTAGAAAAAAGGGAGAAAGCTTCTATTTGCAGGCATACTTGAGTAATTAGTGGCAACAGGAAGAGGATGCGAGATAGTTTAATATGGGTTTTAGCAAAATATTATTTTCTCTCGGTTTGCTTGAGAATGTCAATAGTTCTTTAAGTAAATATGAATTACTATACGTGAATCATTTGTGTACAATTTTCTTTGTGAGTCAGGATTAAAATATGTGAACTTGCATTCACAGAAACCTTTGTTCAACTGGAAATTGTGATGACACAATACAGCACAATAATAGAAACTTGCAGTGGTGCAGTTGCTTAAAATAGAAAGGCAGAAAAGAAATGTGCTTTTTCATTCTTATGTTGCTCTGGTTCTTCTTGATAACAGGACATTTTTCCCTTTGTGCAGGAAAAGCTAGGGTGACTCCGATGTCCAACTTGGCACCTGTTTGTTCAGGGTCTTGTGTTGTTCTCAGGACAGAGGTAATTCCAAAAAGTAAGAGATGGATCCACTAACCATTGAAATCAAAGGGAGTTCTTTAAATTGCCATCTGCGGACACTGAATCAAATCCTGTTTTAAATGAGAGGCTGAGGCATTGCCAAGTAAATCCTAGAATCAGTAGGTTGTGGTGTAAAGCCAGCTTTGGCATTCTCTTGAAGAGGTGCATCTACTGAGGTCAGCAGGGCATATCTACAACTCCCTGAAAGGAGGGTGTGGTAAGGTGGGTGTTGGTCGCTTTCCCCAAGCAACAAGTGGTAAGACAAGAGGAAATGGCCTCAAATTGCTCCAGGGGAGGTTTAGCTTAGATATTAAGAAAATTTTCTCCCCCGAAAGAGTGGTCAGGCATTGGAACAGGCTGCCCAGGGAGGTGGTGGAGTCACCATTGCTGAAGGTGTTCAAAAAAGGTACAGATGTGGCACTTCGGGACATGGTCTAGTAGACATGGTGGTGCTGGGTTGACGGTTGAACTTGATGATCCTAGAGGTCTTTTCCAACCTTAAAGATTCTTTGATCTACACATGCCAAATTCAACAGCTGGCAGAGTGATCTTGGTTGAATGAACATTGAAATGTCTAGCAGAATACTACAGAGACAAATTAGATTTACTGGAGAGCCTTGAAAGTGAAGTTATGTGGTTTTCACTCATGTTTTCCAGCGGAGCTGATGAGACCCTTACCAAACAAAGCCCATGTAGGAGGAAAGGGAAGACTGCAATACATAACTCCTACTCACTGCATCAAAACATCTCCAATCCAAACTGTGCAATAAAGATAGGTTACATTGAAACTGAAGCAGTAGGGAAATGCTCAGTGAAGCTAATTCTGCAGCCCTGACTGCTCATTCTACTTCCTCTGTCTGCACAGATAAGTTCCCTTTCAAAGGAAACTAGTCTGTGAGAAGATAATACAACAAGTGTCTGATACAAGTTATTTACCCGGGCTTTACTCCTAGTCCCAAGAGGTGCTTCCAGCCCCAACACTGCCAATATGACAGTAATATTGCTCTTACCCAACCTTACCCAACCATGGGGAGTCAATAAGTGATACAGGGAATAACCTTTCATTTCTCAGCTACTTTCTGAGCTGAATATGGTACTGCGCTTAATCAGCTCAAACCACTAACAAGCATTTCAGTAAATACTTCAGAAAAAAAAGTGTTCTTCAGTCACTAAAGTGCATTGACAACTTGGGCCTTGTCTATGAACAGAATCCTTTAAATTACAGACAAGTCTCACTGCTGCTTTGCAAAAGAGAAGGGATTCAGACTGCTCACACATTCAAAGCTAAATTAAATCTGTCCCTAGCAGACTGAAAAGGGAATTCCCAAGCAATTGCAGTAGGGTACCAGTAACGTGTTGGGTTTGGTTTCTTTCATTGAGATTTACCTTTATATGTGTGTCTTTGCCTTTTAAAGGAGAGAACCCAGGTATTGTGTTGAATGGGGTCAAGGGCTGAGAGATGTTGACTGCAACCATCAGATGCTTAACAATTAAAAAAATTAAGTCCATGTCTTGGCACTGAGAGAATTACGGTCTGCATAAGAACAAGAAATCAAACATATTCAAACAGTATTGCCTAATATCCATCCATGAGTAGTTCAGCTGAGAAAAACCTACAATTTGCTGGGATAGCAAGTTTTGTGACAAATGAGTCATATATGTATCTTGCTAACAGAACAGCGTTGCAGCAAACAGTTTTACTGAGCTACTCATTAACTGGCAAGTTCCAAACACAAGACATACAAAACCACCTCTCAATGCTAACAGCAAAAGATACCGAGTGCCCTTGTGCAAGACAAGTCATTCACATGATAGGTGAGAAAGAGAGAGAGAAAGAGAGAGAGAGAGAGAAAGAGAAAGAGAAAGAGAGAAAGAGAGAGAGAAAGAGAGAGAGAGAGAGAAAGAGAAAGAGAAAGAGAGAAAGAGAGAGAGAAAGAGAGAGAGAGAGAGAAAGAGAAAGAGAAAGAGAGAAAGAGAGAGAGAAAGAGAGAGAGAGAGAGAAAGAGAAAGAGAAAGAGAGAAAGAGAGAGAGAAAGAGAGAGAGAGAGAGAAAGAGAAAGAGAAAGAGAGAAAGAGAGAGAGAAAGAGAGAGAGAGAGAGAAAGAGAAAGAGAAAGAGAGAAAGAGAGAGAGAAAGAGAGAGAGAGAGAGAAAGAGAAAGAGAAAGAGAGAAAGAGAGAGAGAAAGAGAGAGAGAGAGAGAAAGAGAAAGAGAAAGAGAGAAAGAGAGAGAGAAAGAGAGAGAGAGAGAGAAAGAGAAAGAGAAAGAGAGAAAGAGAGAAAGAAGGAAGGAAAAGAAAGAAAGAAAGGTTTATATAGAAATTTGGTGCAGGAATTGTATAAATGGAATGAAAACATGATATGAACACTCTAGGTCTTCAAATGTTAAAAATACTACAGTTTTTACATGGAGAACTTGAGTCATGTTGATTCGAGAAAGGCGGCGTACAACACTTGATAGTGACAATTCTCATTGATTTCAAAGAACCTCAACAAAAAAGCCAATAATTTCCAGAAATCTGGATCTTTAAGCCTTAAATTCTGTCATTGTCACTGCATAGCACTCAAAACACAAAAAATAAAAGATGCCTTGCAGGTCATGTAAAACTTTGCAACTCCAAGACTGCATCAGTTGAACTGCTGGATGAAACAAAGTGAAAGAGTCAAAGAGAAGTTAAAAAAGAAGTCAAAATATCCTGCAGAAAAAGCAATCTACAAATCACTATGGTGTAGCGACTATGAACTATGATAAATGCAGTGTACCAGCGACACAAGCAGGTAAAGCACTGTAAGATTCATGACACCTGCTAGGAGAATCACTGGAGACCAACCTGAGCTGATAACACAAGTTGTGTTGCTCTGCTCCCAGTTATTTTTCAGATCTAATATTAGACTTGTCACTGCTAAGTATGAGCTGGAAGCTTCTTAGTGATACCTCTGTCACTCTGACATTACTATCATGAAACGATGAGTGAAATAACATGTTGAAAGAGTGGAGAGTTTCTGGATTTCATTAAATTACCCAGTTCTAGCGCTACTTAATTTCAATAACTTCTTGTTGGATCTGTGGGTGAGAAAGAGAACGATTGAAAATCATTACTTCTATGTATCTGCATCGCCATGACCAAAAAGATATTGGTAATAATTTTGATAAGGAGAAAAAAAATATCAAGGTTCCTCTCCGGTCACTTTAGCACTAAGAAAGAGTTAAGAATGCTATGAACTAGTGTTTTAAGTTCAGTTTTGTCTAAAAGTTCACAGATTTCTATTCTCTCTCCATGAGATAGCCCACAAGTCTAATGTAGCCATCAGTGTTATGCAGAAACTCTGGTTTGGTGATGTTTTTACTTTAGCAGCATGTCCTGCTTTCAGCAAGGATAGAGTCAATTTTCTTCCTAGCAGCTGATATACTGCTGTGCTTTGGAATTAGGACGAGAATAATCAGAGAATCAGAGAATATCCGGAGTTAGAAGGGACCCATAAGGATCATCAAGTCCAGCTCCTGGCCTCACACAGGACCAGCCCAACCAGAGCAGATGACTGAGAGCATTGGCCAGACGCTGCTTGAACTCAGCCAAGATAAGTGCGGTGACCACTGCCCTGGGGAGCCTGTTCCAGTGACCCACCACCCTCTGGGGGAAGAACCTTCTCCTGATCTCCAACCTAAACCTCCCTTGTGGCAGCTCCATGCCATTCCCTTGGGTTCTATCG
>VWZZ01004741.1:130523-152037 GCA_013399095.1 Psophia crepitans
GAGGCCACACCTCATGTTGATAACACACTGATATTTTAGTTGTTGCCAAGCAGTCAAGGACTTTTCAGGTTCTCATATTGCCCTGTCAGTGAGATGGTAGGTGGTATACAAGAAGCTAGGAGGGGACCCAGCTAGGACAGCTGACCCAAACTGACCAAAAGGATATTCCATACCATATGACATCATGTTCCATATATAACTGCGGGGGGTGGGCCAGAAGGTGGGGTAGCTTGGAGGTCTTGTGGAGCATCGACTTTGGGTGGTGAGAAATTGTGTCGTTCATCACTTCTGGATATTATCATCATCATCATTTTCCTTTTTTCTCCTGTTGAACTATCTTTATCTAAATGCACAATTATATTTTTGTTTGTTTGTTTTCCATTTTCAATTCTCTCCCCCATCCCACTGGGAGCAGGAGAATGAGTGAACAGTTGTGTGGTTGTTTTAGCTGCCTGCAGGTTAAACATCAACACAGCACTGATCTGATCAACACTTATCTGATGCTGAAGCTACACCGTAACTCGGTTGGAAAGAACACTCTTTAAGATGCAAACAGGATCCAACAATAGAGTCTGTTCCTCTCACTGAGGAATGAACAGTTTAACCTCAAGATTCTCATCCTCTTGAAGATCATTTTCTCACCTCCTTTTCTCCAGTTTTAGACTCAAACTATTTTTTCCTCCATCATACTAGATTTGTACACCAGCACCACTCCTACCCCTGATGTTTTGGATGTTGTTGGAACTGACCTTTCCCTGCCTGGCCACCACCAAGAATACCAATGCAATAAATGTCTGACACTGGTGGTGGAGACCTTACTGTCTTGTCCTCCTCATTTTCCTAAGTATTCCTCCAATAAGATACAGTCATCAGAAGCTGTGAAGCCTTTCAGTACTCTTTTGTGATTGCCTAGCACTGTCTTGAATGAATGTAGGATTTTCCTGGAGTTCCTCCAGAGTTTGATTTTTTCTGGTGCATAGAGTGTATAAATTACATTAAACTTTCCTTGGTGAAGAATTTATTCATAAAGGGATAGAGTGCCTCTTCAGATGAATTCAGGAGCTTTGACTATGAGATAAAGAAAACTCAATCAAAACAATCATTACCCCACTATACCAGAATGGTGCTGCCCAGTCCTGGAGAAAGTCTATTTGACTTTCTTACTTTACTGTTGAGGCCAGGATCTCCAGGTAACTCTACCATAGTGTTAGTAAACAAGAGAAACAAAAATAAGATTGTATCTTCTATATCATGTTTCTGTTACTCTGTGAAGTTGATAAGACAGCACGCTATTATCCACCCTTCATCATCTCTGAGTGCAATGGACAATCTTGGTCATCATGGCTTTAAAATTGCAAGTATATGATTAAGTTACCAATGTCACTTTCAAGACTGAAGATACCCCAACATCGAACTCTTTACTTCAGACTCCAGTAGTAATTGACCACTCTTTCAGTTTCAAAATAGTCTGAATCCAGATTTTTCAATGAACACCTTCTTCAACTTGGCAGAAATTTGCCAAAAGTTTTCCCCCCAGACTAATTGTTGACAAATTTTAAGAACTATAAGTAGTTGAGGAGCCTTCTAAGACATTGGCAGATCTCTTCGGAGCAAACACCGAATAAGTCCTCTCCTCCCCTTTTTCCATTCCTCTCCCACTCAAGATTTATTGATGCAATACTGAAACACAATGCTCTATTCAGATTATAGCACTTTGTATCTCCCAGGTTGCAGAAGGCCTTGCTTTTCACCAAAAGGAGAATTTCTGTGATAGTCACGGAAATGTTATTTTTGTCTTGATACTCATTCAAGTCTCTCCTCCTACTAAAAGCACCTATTCCAAACATATTTTTACATTAAACAGGACTAAATATTTTAAACTGAGGTTCATCCCTATCACAGTGAAGTCAAGGCTACAATGACCTCTGTACAAAAACTGGAATAGGAAAACATGCAGTACAAAACATCTACTAAAAACAAGACACTTCCTTTTAGTCAGGACACTGGAGATGAAATAATGTTGAGAGGTCTGATCAAAAATGCCTTCAGCCCTAATATTTTACATGAAGTCCTAAGAAATTCTGTTCATCTCTTAGCAAAGACCAACCGAAGTCCAACTCATGATACTGCCTTTAGCAGGGCAATGCTGAGGATGTTGTTTGCATCAAGGACCCAAGACCCTCTTCTCACAGAGGAGATTTGGGAAGGTAACAGCTATGTGTTATCAACAGTTAGAAAGGGTATATGGACTATGATTTAAAAAGCAGGATAGTTATCAGTGATCTGAAGTCTTTGAGCTGTATTTTACACATATGCTTTTGACAATCATCCCTCCTTCCTTCCTTGCACCTCTTAGTCTTCACATCTTCAGGTTAGATGTTGAAGAGAGATATTCTAGCCCGGTGGCCAACTGTAGGGCAAAGAAGAAGATGAGTGTAGATGCTAGAGCGCTTAGTTGATTCTACAATACTTATAGTACACAAAACTGGTGTAGATTATGCAACTTTTTGTTGATGAGGTCTGATAAGATGGGTAAGAAATAACAACCTTTTTTTTTTCACAGTGGAAGGAAAAAAACTAAAACATTTCCAGGAGCATGAGAACTGCCATAGAACAGTATCATTATTGCTCAGACAGCTCTTCAGGAGACCTCTCAGGGATCTCTGGGGTGTCCGTGCACTTGTACTGACACCTGGTGGCAAAAATTGAGTAGATGAAATTGAATTAAGATGGCTGACAATTTGTTCTTTTTTTCTGGGCTTGTAAAATTAACGCGTTCTCAGGTTAACTTACATGTCCACGTTGAAAATTATATTGACCAAATGCATTCTGACATCTACTCTTTCTGAAGCTTGTGTTGAGTTCCTTTAAAAGTCATTTGGCAAGACAAACATATATATTTTGAGCAGAACCCTGAGAATGGTGGTTATGTTTCTTGTTTTCCATGTTATTAAATTACAAATGCTTGTGATCAAGGTGTGATGAATTGCAACAGTACTGATCAACAGACTCAGTACCACATTTTTTTCTGATGCTGGTACACTTCGCAGTATTTACAATGTCATGTTTGTAGAGCAACCTTGTTGGAATATTTACATGGTTTTCCAAGGGCTGAATACCAAATCTTTTTTATTATTATTTTAAACTTTTTATTTCTCATAATTAAATTTATAGCCAACTCAATATTGTGGGACTGATGTTTTTCTTCTAATGAGAGACACAGCAAAATGGTACCTAGACATATGCTAAGGGTAGTTTAGGTTATATATGGACACTGGAGCTGGAACAAACCCACTCATAAAGTCCTTGCAAATTTTCAGAGCTTCCAGAAATCTCACATTTCCACCGTTGTTTCTGAGGAAGCTGCTTCATCCTAAAACCTCCTTCCATGTGTAGAGGAATAAACAAAGGCTGCTGTCCATGAAATCCCAGAGCTGGGACCCACAGCCTGAGCAAAACCAACTTTTCTTCCTTTCAAATGCAAAAGATGTGTCCCATTGAGTAACTGCCACCACAGAAACCTCTAACTCTTGTGAACTAATTAATTTCAGGTTGCTGCAATGGTGGCTTGTTAATGTAGAGTGTGCTATGCAAGTATAAAAAATGTGATCTGTTTGTCTTGTTTGGAAACAAAATTCAGCATAATTAACAATTAATTGCACCTTCACCAGCACTATCAAAGCTGAAGGACAGGCACGAATTTGAATGACTCCTGAACAATGTTTGTTTCTGAGCTGAGATACATTTTGTAGAGAATGACTATAAACTCTGTGTAGCAAGGATTATTTTCTGAATGAAGTTAGTGAAATGGTTATCTAGGTAGTGTCTTAATTGTGTAAGGCATTACTGCTGAACGTGTAAATAACATTCAATAAACTGTATTCTGTCCCAGTCAACAGCAGAGCCCATGTGGAAGTAACCTTATTTTCTGCTGTATAGATAATCCAGGTCTATAAAAAAAATTGGGTCCAGTGGCAGTTCGTCTAATGAATTGAAACTAATTGTTTAAATCTAGTAATATAGTACCTTTCTCAGAAATCTAACCACAGGAAATGTAAAAGGAAACAGGAAAAAACCACACCTCTCATTGTAAAGGAACAAACAGAAAGGCAGTCACCAACTATCCTTTGACCAAGGAATCACAACCCAGATTATATTTCCCAACTGAATCCTTTATCACAAAAGCTCAGTGTGACCCTCTTCCTGTTTACTTCATGCTTCCCACCAGGAAAACAAAGGGCAATAAACAGTGATGTCACCCAAATGACAAGGAATTTCAGCTAACAGATTTACCTTGATTTGTTCCTTCCCACCCCATCCCTTTCTGAGCTGCAAGAACACCACCAATAAATGAAGTAATTTGTGACCTTGATTGAAATGCTGACAATAAGGACAATAATTTTATGTTTCGAGCGATTTTTGCTTTTGGAATTAACTAATTGTTAACCAACACAGTGCAAAGAAGGTTGCAATTACAAAACTATCTTAAAACTAAGAATTTGTTCATGTTTGGAGTTGTATGTATAGGCAGATAGGTACAATCTCTTTTATGAAAACAATGCAAGTGGAAGGTCTAAATTCCGCGTATTGCAGGCTTCAATCACACACGTGGACCTCTCCTATAGCCCTGTTGATAATCTTCATCAGCAACAGTTTTAGCTATTCATAACTCTGTAGAGCCAGCTATCTGAGTCACTGCTCCATCTGTACCATCCTTGTGGAAATGTCAGTGGCAGATGCTGCTAGTTAAACAGGATTTAAGTTAAAGGAGTCAGAACAAGATATCAAAATACTCGACAGGGATTTCAGCTGGCTCCAACTCTCCTTGGAGTCTTTTGGAGTTATCCCAGGACACAGTTTTATTTATGTCACCTGTGGGAAACACAAAGCTCCTGCCTGGTAGGATAAAAGGTTGACACTTAGAGGAACTTGTATACTTGCTGGTCTATACCCCGCATTAGAGCTTCAGTCATTGCAAATCAATCATCAAACACATCTGGTGGGAATGATATAACCTCCTCCAACACTTGGAAAGGGACTCCTAGAGAAAAGAGATGGTTGTTTTTGGACAGAATTACCGCAGATTGGTTAACACTGTCTCATGAGCAAACCTGGGGAAGAACTGAATAGCACTGGGGACATCCCCACAACCTGCCTCAGTGCAGCATCTTCCACTAAATAACCCCTCTGGGTTTCCTCTAACAATACTGGGATGCAGTAAGGGCTTTTGCTGTTGCTGCAGGAGAGGACATTGTTTCATACTGGTTTTGCAGATTTGAGTCAAGCTAAGCTAGCCATGAATTTGACCAGAAATCCTTAAAGATCTTAATTTTTTAAAAAAATAAATAAATAAAAAAGGAAAGAAAGGAAAGGAAGGAAAAAAAGCTGAAGCAGTTATTTTTTGCTTTTCCCAGAAAAAAGTGTATTTACTTTGTAGGAGGTTTGGTTTGCAGTAGGATATAGGCACCCTTCATAGAAAAGGAGCTGATGGTTGTTATGCCTTTTCCTATGAATCCCATAGGAAAGAGCACTCTCTTAGGAGAAAGAAAGAAAACTATTTAAACATGTAAACTGGACAAGTACCCTAATACTGGGCTATAGGATTTTAAAGGAAAAGGAAGGTTACCACCGCCTACCTCATTATTGATTTTGTTTCAGTCTTTTTATGAATCTAACCTGAAGACAAAGAGATCTTGTAAAGCTACCTCCATTTATTAATTTTTATAAATTCTCCTCTCCTATACTGTTCTAAACATTTTATTTGGGATGTTTGAGAATTAAATACTCTTGGCAATCATATTTGCAATGTAAGGTAGGAAACATGCATGGAAGACTTTCAGTTACACTCCACTTCCTCCTAGTTAGGACTCTTCATCCAGAGGCTGGAAACACAAAGTCAGATCCCTTCTCATCTCATGAGGCGGAAGAGGCATTTCCACTTTCCATGGAAGGATCCTAACCACCACCTCTTGGGGTGTTTTTCTCCGTCAGTCTTCTCTGCTGAGGCTGCTCTAGCTTGTCAAAATGAGATCTCAATATGCAGGGGAACAGCAAGTGGAATCCAGAAACCCTACTCTTGCAGGCATGTCACACATCGGGGTACAAAACTCAACCTCTTTTCTGCTGAACCAGTAAATATTAAACCGGTCTAGCTCTGTATTCCCAGGTTGTTCTAAAACTATGTTTGTTCAGCAATGCCTACACGAAGACAACTGCTTGTTGTTTAAGTTTAAGGAACTTCTTATACTTACCAGAAAAATAATAAGCAACCTATAACATCACTCTCGTAGATTTTCCTGCTGACCACATTCTGAATGTACATACTCGCTGTTGCATTAAAGTCTACAGGCAGAGTTCCACACTGCAGTTAAGCTATTTTAATTGTCTTTTCCATTGCTGATAGCAACTGTAGGATCACCAGGATCTTTTGTTTCACACATATGTCTAAAGAGATTGAAATTTCTTTAGAGTCCCGAAGCTTTTTGTAGAGTCACACAGATGCTAGTGTTGTGTTGTTATGGCTCTTGGAGCAAGATGCAGATGCCTGGACGGGATATTTCCTGAACACAGTCAGTGTGAATTAGCACAAGACTGGGAGTCAAGAACGGTATGTTCCTGAAGAAGTTAATTAAAATCTTTGTATTGTTTTCCTGTCTGGAAAAGTGTCTTCCTACTTACAAAGTTGTTTCTTTCAAAAGTGTTAAGCAGTTATCTAGAAAGCACTTTAGGTTCCTTTGATTTTAATGAATTCTCTTTCACCTGTCACCTAAAGGTTCTGCACCTTTCTTTTTGGTGCTAACCCTGGCTCTTTCAAACCTGCAGTGCTTTAAAACTATGGACGAGATTCTTTTAAGAAAAAGGATTTTCAGAAAGAGGTATGAATAAGATACTTGTAGGAATTCATTATTTCTTCAACTATACATGGGTTATTTGTGTTTCAGAGTGATAAGATGTACTTTCGCTGATATTCCGTTGGTATTATTCTGTGTTTTTTATCTATGAAAGTGCTGCAAGCCAGACCTCTCCAGAACGAGCGCTGAAAACGTCAGGTTATTTATATTATGATGAATGTAACACGGATCTTTCCTCTCCTAAATATTAAGTGCATGATTCCCCTCGCTAATAGAAATTACACATGCACATCAAGGAGCAGAACACAAGCTTGTAACATTAATATGATCTTATATAAACAGGTATTACCTGTAAAGAATCCCTAGAGTTTTACACAATCCCCATATCATTTATTCAGTAGCCATTACTGATAGACCTGGCAGGAAGAGCAGGCAATATTTAATTGCTCCTAGTTGGGTTTCACAAGGATATCAGAGCTCACAGCTTTACCCTTTTTTATGAAGTGCTCAGTTCATAGGAAGTATATGTAAAATCATTCCAACAGGGTTATAATTACTGTTCATTTGCTTCTAATTGTAAAGAAAAATACCAGCCTGGAGAAGGCTGGCTACTTTAAAATATCATTTACAAGGTTTCCCTTCCAAGGGGCAGAAGTGAGACAATCACACCTCTGCATATTCATGTTAGTGATTCTTTCATTTGTTTATGCAAACAGATCAGTTTGGGGAGGAATGATTTAGGGTTGCCCCTGGATTTCTCAATGTGCAAGATGCTCTGTGGCAAGGCAGGACTTTGAGTGCCAAAAAGCTCAGAAGGACCCAAAAGCTGCAAGTTTGCACATGAGCCTAACTACCTTTAACACAAAGTCATCGTGCAAAGACAGGGCTCCTCTTGCAATGGTCTCCTAAGCATGCTGTGGTCAGCACACTCTGTACCACCACCCCTCAGCTGAAACACGTTCTTTTTCATCATATTGTGCTGAGGCATGAGGTACGAGATGCTGGGCAGCATAAAGCAGGATGTAGGAAAGAGAAGTGTCTGTCAGCTTTATAGGACTCCAGGTTTAAGGGCAATTCCACTGCCTCTATTCGGAGTTATTCTTCTGAAATGAGAGTTAGGCAAGACTCGCTCGCAAAAGACATTTGGTGGATCCAGCCACAACTGCTCAAAGCTGGATTTTCACCTCAACGAGGGACTAGAGACAGAGGCTGTGGAGGTGAAAACAAATAAATACTTATCTGATTTAGCTGATCTTACAGTGAAAGGGCAGTGCTTGTTACAGCCTTATGGAGGTTCAGGGAGTGGATAATTTTAAAGCCAGTACAAATACCTGCATTGCCTTGGCTGTGATCTGGAGATTTCTGCTTCAGCAACTGAAGACCAGCCAGCTGCTAATTCAAAGTCAATCCAAACACCCAGAGCCCTGACTATTTACTGAAAGGGGTCTGAAGCATTTGGAGCAGGACAGATTCTTCTTACCATGCGACACACACTGCACATAACAGCCATGTCACACAAGTTTAGATTCATCTCGGAAAAGATCAGAAGCAGCCATGTTTCTATGTGTCCCAGATTATAGAAATGTCACTTTCCCACTGGAGCCTTATGTTTAAACATGAATAGAAACCAAATAATATTTTTAAAAAAAAAAAAAAGAAGAAAAAGGTGAAAGAAAAACACAGGTTGGTTTAAGTTTTAATATTTATTTTTTATAATTGTGGATGGCTTTTCAAATACCATTTATATTGTCAGCGACTATTTGCAGTGCTTCCTGAGTGAATCAAAAATTTGTTTTAATTGTACTTGCTTTGCAAATTAACAGTTGTAATTGACATTTGTGAATTTATGGCTATTTGTAGGGTGACTTATTTATCAAATAGCCCTGTGGTTTATGTGACATTTCACTATAGCCTCAGTTGTTTAAGAGGGCTTTTGTGCCTGAAAGCTTGTCAGATTTTTCCCAAACATACTAGTCAGTTTAATAAAAGATCACATAATTTTTTTTTTAGAATAGTTGAGGCTGAAGAAACCTCTGAAGATCACCTAGTTCAACCCGGTGCACAAACCAGGGTCAGCTAGAGCAGGTTGCTCAGGGCTGTGTGCAGTTGGGTTTTGAGTATCTCCAGGAACGGAGGCTTCAAAATTTCTTTGGGAAACTTGTTCCAGTGTTTTACCATTCTAACAGTAAAAAAGTTTCTTTCTTATACTTCATGGAAGTTTCCTGTGTCTCATTGTGCCCATTGATTCTTGTCCTGTCACTTGGACCCCACTGAGAAGAGTCTGGCTCTTTGTTACTCCTTCCATTAGGTGTTTATATAGATTGATAAGGTCCTCCTGACCCATTTTTTCTCCAGGCTAAACATTCCCGGCTTTCTCAACCTCTCTTTGTATGCAAGATGCTTCAGTCCCTTAATATTCTTCAGGTCCTTGGCTGGCCTCACTGCAGATGAGTATCACCACGGCTGAGCAGAGAGGAAGGATCATCTCCCTTGAACTGCCAGCAATACTCTGCCTAATGCAGCCCAGGAGGCTACTGGCTTTCTTTACCATGAGTGCAACATGGACAGCTCGGCGTCCACCTGGACCCCCAGGTCCTCCTCTACACAACTGTAGGTGCTATGGAGAGGTACCCAATCATGCTGATCTCACAAATGTTTGAAGCTTCTCCATTGTGCTGTCCTCTCTGCTCATGTGCATGTGTTTGAAATGGGCCCCCTTCCATTTTGCTGATGATAAAGTTTCCTTCATCCATATCACTGTTCACCCTTTGCTTTCCAATTCACTCCATCACTTCTTCACGTGACTGTTCATCATCTCCGGCCCTTGTTGTTCCTAGTTTAACCTTCTCTCACCAGCATGGCAAGACTGTTGCTCTGCTTACTACCGTGGTTCCCTCCTTAGCTTTCCTCTGCTCTGACTACAATGCTGGACCTACAATGCTGAAGCAGAAAGCAATGTGAGGCACAAGAGAATGGGGTTGTAATAGTTATGCATAACTAATGGAAATTCAGTAGGAGGGATTTTTAATGAATCTGTAGTACTCTGCCTGAAGAATGGCAAACATAATGGGTTACACAAAAAAGGGAAAATAAAGGTGATATCTGCAATTACAGGACTCTAAATTTGACTTAAATGCTTTGTAAAGTATTATAACAGTTCTTGAAAGGAAGAATAATTAAGGACACAGAAAGAATAATTAAGGACACAGAGACAAAGGAAAGTGAGTAAATTACCTGCATAGTTTTATCAAAGGTGTCAACCTAATCTAATACGTATATAATTAAAGCACTGATATCTTAGATAAGGTGATGCTGTGTCTGTAGTACACCTAGGTTTAAAAGAGGGGAAAAAAAAGAACAACGCCAAACACTCGATATGGTTTCCCACAGGAAATTACTGCTCAATGAGGAGATGATGAACATTAATATAAGATCAGTAAGCCAATAAAGAGCTGGCTAAAGAAGAGACCATAATAGCTTATATTAAAAGGGATGAATCAGACCGGGGACGGACTGCTACTTGTATTCTTCAGTCATCAGTCTGACACTGAGTCCACTTAATTTACCGGTGAGCTAGAGATAAGAAGTAGATAGGTGTTCATCAAAACTTTCGGCCTGCAAAATTGAAAGACACTGCCAATCTTAGGGAGGAATGAATCATCACTTAAAGAAAAAATGGTGAAGCCTGTTGAAAGACTAGATGTGTGTTGACATTCAAGAGTGCAGGTAGAAAAGTCATGAACTTTGGTATAAAGAGAGAAGGCACTTGAAGGCAGTAGATAAACCACCTGCAGGTTGATGTCCTGCTCTGTTCTTGTCCTGTTCCCATCCCCGTGGATGTGCCTGATGCCCACGGCTGGGGATGTGCACAGCTTGCCCCCTGGCTTCCCTCCTCGTTATTGGAGTGTTATGGGACAGACTCTGGCTGTGAGTCCCTGCCCTGTCCCCATCACATCCTCCAGGAAGCCACTGGCTGTCGTTGCATACAGATGCTGATTTGTAGGATTGCAATAATTCTCATCCATTATGACCATTACATCAGCTTTGTCAGTAAACTGTATGTTTACATCTTTTTGTAAGTTTTGATAGTTCCTAAGCATGCAAAATTACAAAAAAATTTTTGTCCTTTTTTCCTTGAAGCGAATTTCAGAATAAAATCTGTCTGCGATAACAGTTAAATTATTTTTTTTTTTTAATACATTCTGGTTTAATTCTCTCCCCTTTCCATCCCTTTTCTGCAATGACAAGGGCTAAAGCTGCATTTCAAAATTCTTAGCCTGATCAAAATATAGAGTCCAACAGTTGTGGTTCTAACAAAACTAAGAGTGAAATATCACAAAACTTGGGATAAGAATCATAAGAATTGGTCTCATAACATTAATCTGAGACCTTATTCCAGTCCAATGGCTCAGTCTCACTTACTACAGCACTGCAATGTGTGCATAAACCAGAGAATACCCTTGCTCTATGGGTGATGATATCAGGGTCTTGAAATTTATAAATTTGGATATGTAATCAGGCTCAGCCTCTGAAGAAAAGTGAGATTAAGTTTTAAATTACTAGACAGGTAGAACATGTAAGAAAAACTGCCAATTTATACTTCTGAGGGCATCAAAGGGAAAATTTGCACAACTTTCCATTTTTCTTTCTAGGCAAAAATAAGAAAGGTCAGGTAGAATAGAATAGAATAGAATAGAATAGAATAGAATAGAATAGAATATGGAAGATCCAAATCAACATGAGATTTCAGACAGTTTTCATGAGCATTTCATCAAATTTTTATGCTCAAGGTATTTCAATAATATCAGAGATGTTTACCCTATTCAATAATTTTTAGCTGTTTCTTGCTTTTTCCTTGGTTCAAAAGTCATTCTCATTTCCCCTAGGGATCAGAATGTGTGTTGTTAACGAAAGCTGTTTGTTAAAACCACAAGTAAAGGTGTGCATCAGTGAAAATTATGTAAATGTCTCACAGTTCGAATATACATCCTCTAAAACCTGCTTTGCATATGCCAAACTCATTTCACCTCCGAGGAATCACTGTATTTTAATCAAACTTCACTCCACAATCCTCTGTTGGATTTGAACCATGAAGCTAAGCTGCAAGGCTTTGTAACGCAGTCCGAAGCGTTTTCTCTCCTGTCGAAGCACAGAATTTTGGAATGGGATCAGAAAATGGCATGACATTCTTTATTCGCAAGTCAAATTTGACATTCAGATGCCTAGAAGAGGCTGAAAACAGAACTCTGTGCTGCACTGGTTTAAACTTTCTGTTACTGTGTCCCGATTCTTTTTTTCTTTTTCATTTACACCTCTCAAGTCAGAGAGGTTGAAGAGCTAGGAAGGGTGCACAAATCAACTTAGAGAGCCCTGAAATGTCAGCTTTGCATGCTTGCCCATTACCTTCTGCAAAATATACAAGGAATTTGAATTGTGGCACCTAATTCTAATGAAGATTGCAATGC
Source organism: Psophia crepitans (assembly GCA_013399095.1). Classification (NCBI taxonomy): domain Eukaryota; kingdom Metazoa; phylum Chordata; class Aves; order Gruiformes; family Psophiidae; genus Psophia; species Psophia crepitans. Next base: position 142,840 of record VWZZ01004741.1, read on the forward strand.
AAAGAGGAAATGAACAATACGAATTTGTTCCTATGACGAGGATAATAATGAGAGCAGAAAATAGCACAAACACACTGCAGAGTCATTACAATTTTAAATCTCCCATCTCATGGTCTGTGTAAGGTGAATCAGTGGTAGGCATGGTATTTTATATCAAGTCCATCTAATTTGCTTTAGAATATAAATCTACAATTCAAGATTTAATTCAAATTCTGAAGGAATTCTTGACTCTTGATTATAATTTCAATTACCTGCAATTCCTAACTGTTGATTTGCACTTATTGCTATCAAGTTCTTTGCTTTTCTATTCATTACATGTAATTGCTACTTTCACTTTTTCTCTTATAATTATGTTTTTAGCCTGGATTTCTAAAAAAAAAAAAAAAAGCTTCTGTAATCACTCTCTGATTGTGTGTTTGTGGATGGGATACATTTCAGCATTTCCTAGAAAAAAAATAGCTGTAACCTATTGGTCATTCTGAAATAAATTTGACATATACGTAAATGTTTCAGTGTTACTAAGTTCCCATAAGTTTTATAAAATAGGAATTTGTGTAGAAGCTAGGACATCATTAAGGAAAGAACTGCTTTGTAAGTTCATTTCTTATTAGATACCAGAAAATCTTCTTTGGAGAATATTTTTCTGAATGACCTGAAAGAAAAGCTTCTATCAGAGATGACACAGTGTTTGATACAATGTCCTAGAGAAGCCAAGTTTCACCAGATCAACCTCTTTTAGAAGAGGCAAACTTCTTTTGAAACTGCAAAAACTTACGGTTGTGTTTTGGGGTTTTTTTGTAGTGTATATGAGAGGAAAGTTTTCAACATATCTTCCACATTTTAGAAAAAGTCTTAATTTGTCTATCCTATATCATACCATGACACCTACTACTGTAGTTTTGGAGCCAGAGATGATCTCCAGATCATCCAGTTTCTAACAGAAACTTCTTAGTGCATGTTGAACATATTAAAATAAAACAGGCTGTATATCGGCATTTTTCAGAGCGGAAGAGCAGCTTACAAATGCTAAATTTCACTGCATGTCCTTGTATTGGGTTTATGTGACAGGTCTTTGGTAATGAAGGAGTTTGCAGGGGTGGTCTCTGACAGAAGAGACCAGGAGCTGTCCCCGTGTTGGACAAAGCCAGTTCCCACCAGCTCCAAGACAAGCCCACCACTGCCCAGAGCTGAGCACATCAGCAACCTTGGTGGCAGCTCTCTGAGAACATATTGACAAAAGAATAAAAAATGCTGTGCAGTATCTGTGGAAAAATGTGAGAGAAACAACCCTGCAGATGGCAGGGTAAGTGAAGAAGGAGGGGGAGAAGGTGCTCCAGGCACTGGAGCAGTGATCCCCGTGCAACCAAACCAGAAGAAGACAGTGAGGTAGGCTGTCCCCCTACAACCCATGGTGGTCCACAGTGGAGGAGATATCCACACTGCAAACCATGGAGGACCTCACGTCAGAGCAGGTAGATATGCCCTGAAGGAGGCTGCAGCCTGTGGAGAGGAGCCCATACAGGAGCAAGATTTTTGGAAAGAGCTCTGACCCATGGCGGACCCATGCTGGAGCAGTCCATTCCTGACGGACTGGAACAGTCCTTCCCTCTGGAAAGGACCCACGCTGGAGCAGTTCTTGAACTGCAGCCTGTGGGAAGACCCAATCTGGAGAAGTTCATGGAGGACTGTACCTCCCGGGATGGACCTCATGACGAAGCAGGGGAAGAGCATGAGGAGGAAACAGCTGAGATGAAATGTTACGGTCTGACTGCAATGTTTATTCCCCATCCTCCTGTGCCACTTGGAGGGGAGAAGGTAGAAGTAAAAGTGAACCAGGGAAGAACAGGGGTTGGGGGGAAGGTATTTTTGGCTTTGTTTTTATCTCCCACTATCCTACTCTGTTATTTATGGGAAATAAGTTAAATTAATCTTACCCAAGTCAAGGGGGTTTTGCCTGTCTTGGTAATCAGTGAGTAATCTCAAGGTTCTTATTTTGTCCCACAGGCTTTTTCATGTCATTTTCCCCTCTATGTCCTGCAAAAGAAGTGGAGTGAGACAGCAGTTTGATAGGGTCCTGGCAGCTAGCCAAGGTTAACCCGCCACAATCTTCTCTATCATGGTCAATCTGACAGAAATTCTGGTTTCTAGGAAGTGTTCATACACACCCAAAATGGCAAATTATGAAACACTCCAGTCAGCCCTGAGATGGTCCAGTTTATACCCTTCCCATCACCAATCCCAACAATCTTGTAAGATCTTATGTTTAAATCTACATGAAGTGCTCGCACCTTTTTTAAGATAAGCTTCTCAAAGACCAATTTAATTTATGTACTGTGCTTCTATATATGCAGTAACAAACACAATAAACTGCTGAACTTTTCAATTCTAACAGATAAAACTAAAGATTATACACGTGTAATTAAGCCGAGTCCTTCTATAGGAATTTCTATAAGTGCTCTTGCAACCCTAGATCTTTAACTTGTTGCTACAAACTCAGTATATTCTGTATTGACCAGTGGGAGGAATTGCACTTGACCACATCAGCACGGCAGAACAGGAGGTAGTAAATCTAAGAGACAGGGTATTTACTCTGTTAGACAAGAGTGCATCGCTGCATTACTTTACATTGATCAAGTCTAGCAGCATCAGACAGGAAAGGACTTCTTGAGCCACCAAATCCATTTTTTCTACCACTGTCATGGATAACTGGATCCCGTAGTGTTTTGGTTGGTGGGTTTTTGTTGTCAGTTTGTTTGTGCTGTTTTTTAAGTTTTTCACACTCCATTCTTAAGGTAGTAAAATTTTTGCTTCCACTACTTTAAACAAAATTCAGTCCTATTGAATCAATGATAGTGATGTCACTGTCTTCGTTGGATCGTTTCTAGATTCAAAATGCACAGAGTAGTAATAGCAAAAGTGAGGTACGAAAAATGTTATTTATTACTGCACAACCATTTCAAAAATAACCAATAAATATAAATGGGAACTTCATGAACACATAAAAAATGAATTGATAAGAAATGTCAAATCTATTTTTATATTATTGTTCCTAGTCATACAGAGAGAAGGAAGAGAAATGGTATTTGAACAGAACTATTTTTCACGTGTTCTTAAAACCCTAACCAAAGCAGACACAAAGTAAGCTCTAGAATTACCACAATGAAGATTACTTCTTTTGGCAAGTATAATTATTATCCTAACCCTGAACTCAGAAGACAAATACAGAAGTGACCTACAATGTATAATAAGAGAGATTTTAAACATAAAATATGATGTTGTGTAAGCATCTCCTTTGGAAGTGACGGTCACATTCAGAAATGCCATCACTTAGAATCGTAGAATCACAGAATAGTTTGGGTTGGAAGGGACCTCAAAAGGTTATCTAGTTCCAACCCCCCATGAGGGTTCCTTACTTGAAATTGATAATGGTCTTTGCTCAGTGAGCTGTGCCTCAGGAAGAAATAGGAATTATAAATGGCTTTACTCTCATGACTTAAGAAGAGTAAAATATGTAGCATACCTATTGGTTGGTAACTGCTCTCTGTGGATAAAGTGACTGAATCTTCTCATGGTGTTCTTTCATAGAAATTTGAGTTCTGGCCCTGAAGTAAGATTGTAGCTCCTAAGGTTGCCTGGATTTACAATTATTGCTGAATAGTATGTTTCAAACATTCTTCAGAAGCTTTCATTGTTGTGGTTTTTTTTCGTTGTTGTTGTTTGTTAATTTGTTTTTCTTTTTATCAGTTGTTTTTACTTTGTTATTAGTAAAAAGAGAGGCTTCTAACTTAAAACCAAATATCAATAGTTCTATAGAGCATTAATCTAATCTGTATAGGTACCCTAGAAGTTTGTAAGTTCCTTATCCTATCACCATTCTCACGATGTATGGAAATAAGATAACTCTTTTTCAGGGATAAGAACTGATGTAGAGAGAACAGCATATAAAAATATATCTGCCAAGGTTGGTCCAGCATGGTGATGGTAGACAGGCACTCAGGAGTTGCTGGCCAGATCTGAGGTAGAAGACACAAAGAACAAGGACTGTTGGCCCTCATTTGAGATGCGTATCTTACATGTTCATCTGCAAAACTGCACTCATTTTCACTCTCTGGCCCAGCAAACATAAAATAAAAAGTGGAAGACTTTAGGAAAATCACAGCCTCATTTTTCCTATATCATACTTTTATCTGCGTGCACCAGCCAAGCAGTACAAACTATGTAAGGGCCTTTTCTCAAAATGAACATTGTTGGAATGAAATGAAGAGTTTTCCGTCCCTCCTAAATAAACCACCAGATCAGAAAGCAGCTAGTTTCCTACAAAGGCATAAGCACGGATCCTCTACTCTCTTCTCCAAGAGCATATATCGAGTAAGACACCACTGAGTTCTGCTGCCTGGAGGAGCGGAGGAGGTGCAATATGAGATTACTGCAGTAAGCAGTATGCTTCACTCGTTGCAGCCTTTGTAGGTAAGTGCAATTTGTGGGTGCCTGGAGGCTATTCTACCTGGGAGAACATAACCAGCACACCTTGGAGGGTTGTACAAAAGTGTCTTTAAACTACCCTCCTTTCATCTGCTATACTAGGGTTTGGGGTTTTTTTTCCAAGCTTGCAATAAACAAAACCAGCCCTGCTTACTTCTTACTTTTACCCATTAGACTCAAGTAAAATATTTAATTTAAGGTGAGCGAGAGAGAATGAGGCCCACTATAAGCTCCATAATTCACCAGAAGCCCAAGCAAGGTGTAATTTAGTGCAAAACCAGGCTTTTTACAATTGCAGACCAAGTTTTACACATTCCAAACCCCCGATTCCCTACTGCATTACTCAGCAATATTGCTGTCAAACGGCAGGAGCACAGCCGAGAGTCATTCCCTAGGTGTGGTGTTAGCTCCATAAAACATGCCTTAACAACCCAGTCCCTAACGGCTCCATACACCGTGTACTACAAAGTGGAGACACTGAGGGCCAGCAGGTCAGCATTAATCATTTCCTCGTGGACAACGTTATGAATTGGTGCCACTGATATTAGTTAAACAGCTTGCAGAAATAACCAGTATAAGAGAGGAGTCTCCCCAGAGTTAGACCAGGTACTTCAATGGAACTGTCAAACATTTCATCTGAGTCTTTGCTGCCTGCCACCTTGATTAGCCATTTACATGTGAGCTTAGGGACTGTAAGCAGCCCTAAAATCAGACCTCGCCATTCATACAGAGGTGACATTTTATATCCGTAGCTGCAGTGGAAAGAGCTACAGGTTCAGACGTTACGAGCTTATACAGTGTTTTCCTTTTACCTACAAGATAATTGGAAGAATAGAGCAGAACAATTTGTGTTTAATCATATCAGAGCCACTGTAGCTCTCTAGCGATTTAACTCCTCCCTTCTAAGCAACCCATGTAGAACATATGTTAAAACTGCAGCATCACTGATGCCATTCTTAATTACCTCCTCTGTTTCTAAAAAGTCTCTTTATGAGCATTGCTGTGCTGTACAAGGACTCAGACTCCCAAACCCCATGCTGGGCCATTCCACTACCTGTTTATTACATGTAATTAGAGAATGCAACACTGACTTGAAAGTGCTGGAACACCTTGAAAAGCACAAATATATTACTTCTCTGTTTTTGAGCACATAGGCAGCAAGCTCTATAATTCTCTTAATTGTCTTAGGTCTTTGTTGTTGTTGTTTCTTTTTCTCCATCAAATGAACATGAATCTCCCACAGAAATAAGAAATGCCAGCTTTGTGCTTGAGCTTTCAATTCTCTCTCCCGGTAGAAAGCTAGGAGGAAAACACTACACTTGTGAGAAGAGGGATACGAAAGCACACATGTATTCCTGTATTCGATTTTGTTCAGAGCAAGCACGATGAGAAACGTAAGAGAATGTAATGAGGCAGGCAAGCTTGCAGGGTTTCTAAGAATGTTTCTCGTTTTTATTTTAGATCACCTAGAAGTGTATTTAAAAGTACTCAAGGGTATGGAGCTGCAAGAGCTCCAGAAGACTTTTAATGCAAGATCCAGGTTTATACACTTTGGTACGATAGTGTGGGCCTAAAGGTGATGTAATCCTGATGACTTTATGACCTACTTACATTTTCGTAATGGTGTAAAGGACACTTGGTGTATATGATAGCCAGTCTCTGAGATCTCTGCACATGTACCTACGTTTGTGTGTGAATGTAAAGACAGCAGATGAATATTTTCAGTGCAGTTCTGTGGGGATATATGGATACATCTGATGGAAGGATACCCCCAACAGCAGTACTCCGTAGGAGCAGGACATATATAACGAAGCATCATTTAGACAGTTAAATGCAGGAAAGTAAGGAAAGATGAATGTCACAGGACAAGAAGAAGTGGTTGTTCCCTTATAGAACATTGTTCACTTGTAGCACTCTTTCAGACTCTTAAAAAACACTTGATAAGGAATATAACAGTGTTGATCTTAAACAAGGCCAATTTTCAACATCTTTTTTCCGACTGTGGAGAGTTCCTGTGCACCTGGCATGATTTTCTGATACCATTCCTCACTTCCAGCACAGGTACCAACATGCCAAATGGAGTCTCTGTGTTCTTTGGTCATCACTATTTGCCCTCTGGTTAGTAGCAGTGATTTGTTCCTGGTGTTGTGAGTTAAACATCAGAGAAGGTCCTTTCAGAAACCAGCAATGCAACAGCATGCACAAAGCTATGCATCAAGCACTGTCATTAGCCTAACATGGCAGAAACAAATAAGGTCCAAAAAAACCTTTACAAGGACATGGAGCTACATTCCCTTTACACAGGTGATACATAGCATATTATTCCAAGAGCAAGAGACCCTTAAAAATGTTGTACTTCAGGAAAACTCTCTTAGCTCCAGAAAACACTTAGCATTACGACTTACAGGAGCCTTGCTGTAGATCCAAACTCTTCTGTCCCTTTCATCTCTAGGGTGTTTAGATCACATATAGACATGTGAATCACAGGTGTCTAATGTGGCAGAAGAATTCCACCTTTGATGTCAGTAAGAAACGATACCATCTTCACTACTGAAATTTTCATGCCTGGTTCATATCACCAGGATGTGATAGGGCACCAAACAGGATACCAATTCCATGTTTGGTTCTTTCCTTTTGCTATGCCTTTATATTTTCTATATAGGGATTTCACCCTCACAGCTCCTATGAAAGAGTCATCCCACAGACCTTAAGCTCATATATCCAAGCTCACTACAAATCACAACACTCCACCCAGCTCTGGTTCTGTTTTCTGTTCGTCACCACCCAGTCCAAGACCTGAGTGGGTAAATCATGACATCTGCAGTTTCCCCATATATAACAGCATTACAGCACTCTCTGTTCTCATTGCATATTACTTATAACTCTGCGTAACTACTTTGAATTAGAATCAGGTTTCAGATTAATGAAAGCACCTTCTAACACTAAACATTTTTATAGGGTTATGGCTAATGGTGAAGAGAAAGTGAGAGATAATGAAATGACTTCAACATGCATGACCCTTCCATGCCACTGGAATTATGCTATTTCCATGGCATCCTGTTTTCTATATTACATAACTAGTAGCTGAGGAATATATAAAGTTATAAGGAGGGAGGAAACACCGTAGAGATAAATGGAAATGCCGAACAAAAAATATATATTCTTGTTCCAATTATTGAAATTTTGTTTGGGGGTGTGTGTCAAAAAGTTGATGAAAGAACTAAACTTTCAGAGACACCCTATTTCATCAAAAGAAACATTATATCTTGCTCTCAAGACTGAGGGTCCATATTGGCCAATGCAACCTCTCTCTTTCCAGCCAGATCTTAGAAAATATTTTCAAAATGAACAGATTTTGTTTGGGGCCTGACCCTGCACTCACCTTATTTAACCTTCCCCTTATGTGATGCTGAGGTATTCAGTATGTTTCATTTTCAAAGTGGGGAAAAAAAATAATAAAAACCTGGAAAACAGTTGCCTAGATATGCATCTCGTCAGTGTCTAAACATCAGCCAGATTTTAAAATTCAGAGTGAGCCAAGTTTTGAAGGGCAAAGGGCCAAATTAAGGTCATTACTGAATCTAAGCTAAAAGACTAGTTTTGCTGGACTTCAAAGAAAACAAAGAAAAAAAACCTTCATAGTATCAGATGCATTTTCTTTAAATTTGAGCATAGATGACCAAGTGGCAGAAGGTTGATTTGCAATCTTTGCAGTTGCCAGTTGTTTCCCTCAAGAGGGCTTTTTTCTCTCTCTTTCTTTCTTTCTTTCCTTCTTTCTTTCCTTCTTTCTTTTCCTTTTATTTTATTTTTTTTTCCCCTGCCAGATTGCACAAATCAATGCTTATTCCAAACATGAAAAGCATTGTTTTGAAAACCAGTTAAGGTTGCCAAGGAAACTACAGTGTTGTCACTCTCACATCATTTACAAAACCTATGCACTTTATGGCAAGGAAATGAATAGTTAAAGGCATTATAAATCTTATACTGACAAAACAATGAACACATGCATTATTTTCCTTGGGAATATAGAAATGGAAAGACAAGACCTCTGATGCTAAGAATCCGAGAACATAAGGTTTCCCCTTGCAAGCTAACAGTAAATTCCTTTTAGCTATAAGCTGTGAATAGATGCTTTTTCTAAGTTTCAGCCGGACAGAAATATGTTCAGAAGAACTTACAAATTCAACATTTTTTTTAAAAAAATGACCACCCAGCTAGAGATGCTGTCTTTACTTTGTTCAGGAATGCTGTGAATATGCTTTGATTATGAAAATGAAGCCCAAGGCATCTCACACTGGGCATCCAAACTGTACTGTCCATATTTGGCTTAAACTAGAGCCCACACTCAAAAATATGAGTGCCAATGTGACACCCATCCATAAGAAGGGTTGTAAGGAGGATCCGGGGAACTACAGGCCTGTCAGCCTGACCTCGGTGCCAGGGAAGGTGATGAAGCAGGTCATCTTGAGCACAATCACATGCCATGTCCGTGACAACCGGGGGATCAGGCCCAGCCAGCATGGGTTTGTGAAAGGCAAGTCCTGCCTGACCAACCTCATCTCTTTCTACGACCAGGTGACCTGCCTGGTGGATGAGGGAAAGGCTGTTGATGTAGTCTACCTAGACTTCAGCAAAGCCTTTGACACGGTCTCCCACAGCATTCTCCTGGAGAAGCTGGCGGCCCATGGTCTGGACAGGTACACTCTTCGCTGGGTT
>VWZZ01004741.1:152480-208868 GCA_013399095.1 Psophia crepitans
CTGGAGCACAGGTCTTATGAGGAGCGGCTGAAGGAACTGGGACTGTTTAGTCTGGGGAAGAGGAGGCTCAGGGGAGACCTTGTTGCCCTCTACAACTACCTGAAAGGGAGTTGTGGTGAGCTGGGGGTCGGCCTCTTCTCGCAGATAACTAGTGACAGGACTAGGGGGAACAGGTGCAAGTTGCGCCAGGGGAGGTTCAGGTTGGAGATGAGGAGAAATTTCTTCACTGAAAGGGTGGTCAGGCATTGGAACAGGTTGCCCAGGGAGGTGGTGGAGTCCCCGTCCCTGCGGGTGTTTAAGGAAAGGTTAGATGCGGCACTGAAGCACACGGTTTAGTGGTTAATAGGTGTGTGGGGGGGTCGGTTGGACTATGTGATCCTTGAGGTCTCTTCCAACCTTCATGATTCTATTCTATATTGCTAATTGTGCCTGATTGTGCTCCCACTCAAGTAGATGGTGAAAGAAAAATCGGATTGACTTCAAAGAGAGAAATGTTATGCTCACACTTCTACTGAAATCCATGACAGCAAGATTCCTTCAAAATCTAACAGCATTTTCCAGTTCTGTGGGGAAGTAGTTAAACCACTGTGATTGTCCAAGACAATGTTACAGGAGGAGAAGAAAATCCCATTTTAACCATTACTGCATTTATGAAAGGATTAATGCCGTGCCTCTCCATTATAGTTCTGAAGAATATGCACAACACTCAAATGTTACACCATTTCTCATGTTTCCCAAGTGTTTGCTGACTGACAAAATAACATTCGTAGGAACTTCCTCCTGCCACTTACCCACATTTCATTCCTGTATCCCAGTCTTGGTTGAAATATTTAAATCCTTTTCAACTTCAGCTCTTTCTTATATGATATTTGTTTGTATCCAGTCTCGGCTGCTGATCTCTTTTGCTCTTGTTCTTATTCCTTTAATCTCTTTCCCCTGCATTTAGTCTTGTTCTTTAACCTCAGATCCAAAGAACCAATCTTTCACCACAACCTTAGCTCTATTCCCCTTTCAGCTTTAACTTCCTTCAAAGACTTACTAACAAAGAGATTCTGCCCACCTTTTACCAAGTCAGACATTATACTTGTTCGACTGTTTGCCATGACTGACAATCTGTGTGATGACAAGAACACGTAGACCTTGTACACAATAAGCTGATGTGAGGAGTAGCGGTATCTGTGATAGCCTAAATGTCAGTTGGACTTAAGTTGTATTTCTCATTTCATTTTTAAATATCTTCTTTGGTTTGCTTTCATATCTATCTTTCCTCGGACTTCCATGGGTTCTTCCAAACAGTAGTGATATTTCTACTCAGGCACAGGTAGGATCATCTTCTTCTTATGTTTTAAGGAGACTTACCAATATGCATGGGCAGTATTGCTCGACAAATGTACAGAACAGACTCCTGTGGGTTTAAATTTCTGTTGTAATGGAGATCAACAGCAGAGCCCTCCATCAAATGCTGTACTGTAAGTTGTTTATGACTCTGCTCCCCCCTTCTTTTTTAAAAAAACCTCTTATATTTCCTGTGCTAGGGAGCTGCTGAGAGGTGGCAAGTTGCAGAAGGAGGACCTCCTGGAGTCAGAAGTGCTGAGGCCATTGGAGTTAGATCACATACTTCTGGTGATTTAAATGAGGCAGTCATTTTCATGTTGTTTTTCTTTTCTTTTTTTTTTTTTTTTTTTTTTTTTTTTTTTATTTTTAAATATTATTGCCAAAGTAACTCAGAACATTAAAAACAATAATTGATATTAATTTGTTGATTTAGAGCACTTGTAGGCAGCCACAAAGATGTCAAAGACCTTTGTTTAAGAAGTACACACAATATATTTCTAGGCCAGAGCAAGATCTGAAAGTAATGACACAGTACTTTTCAGCAGCTTATATGAACTTTTGGCTTGGCAATTAGCATCACAAAAGACAATGTTGCTTACCAGACATGGTAAATAAACTGTGTGTTGACCCAAACCTGCAATGCATTAAGTAACTGATGCTATTTTCCGATCTTTGAAGTGTCTTCATAAATAATGCTCTTGTTTGTGCTTAACCTCCACCCCAAACAACCAAAGAGAAGTCAAACTTATGCTTACTATTCATTCGGTTCTTCGGTAGTTTGTGGAAGGAGATCAGCACATATCTGCAGGAAGATGCTTTAGAAGTGATTTCTACCCTCTGCCAATATAAATAACACTTGGATTAAAAAAACAGTAAAAAGAAAATATTGTTCATGGACTTTTCTATAAGGCAATGAGGTTTACAGATGGCAATAATTGATTTCTGGTGAGTTAGTAGAATAAGCATTTAAAACAGGATAAGTAAGAGCAAATAATGTTGAAAAAGTCTCATTGCTGAAAAAATAAAGCAATTAAAATGACTGTATGCAAAGCATAAATGGCAAAGAACTAACTGGAAACACACTGTCCCTCTGAATATGAAATTGTAGAGTCATAAGATGGTTCGAGTTGGAAGGGACCTTTAAAGGTCATCTGGTCCAACCCTCCTGCAATAAGAAGAGAGATCTTCAACTAGATCAGGTTGCTCAGAGCATTGTCCAACCTGACCTTGAGCGTTTCCAGGGATGGGGCATATACAATCTCTCTGGGCAACCAGTTTCAGTGTTTCATCACCCTCATCATAAAAAATTTCTTCCTTCTATCTAGTCTGAGCAGCACTACTGAAACGTTTAGTTGCAGCTCATGTATCCAGCTACACAAGACCAGAAACATACTTTCTGGACATGTCTCTACATCCAGTAGATGCACCAGTAGCTGCATTAATTAATATATCTTAAACATACACAGATTTTTGGTTATGAAATGTCACCTGTACCAGGATATTCTTTTCCTTACATTGCATTAAAAAAAAATCATCAAGTCTCCAGCTTGGAACACGAATTTAAGAGACATTTAGGAGATATTCCTGAGTTCTTCTAAAAGCACATCTGCTCAGATGGAGTCTGACACATGGAGCTATTGAATGAATTATCTATAGCAGTTTACATTCATTCACTCTAGATTTGTTTGATCAATGCAGATGAAGTGCAGCATTGTGTAAAGGGCAATGCAGCTGCCAATAGTGATGTATTTAGTAGGGGAAAGTCAATAGAGATATGTGAAATGTTACTGACTGATATATATTTCACCAGACTCTTGAGGTGTTCGATCTGTGCGTTACACACAGGCACTGTATATATCAAAAAGGTGATCCTTAAGGCAAGATGTTGATCTGGGACTGAAGGAGATCTGACTTCAGCTGTTGTTTTCACTGCAGTATTCCTTGTGGATGTGTGTATCTTTGTGTTGGTCATTCAGACATAGATCCACAAAGATACTTTTTATGTATCAGCCTCTCTGAGTTGTATAAATATTACCATCATATAAATATTGCAGGTCACATACTGGAAAAGGTATGCGCTTCGCCTCAATCTTTTAACTTTTGTTTCTTTACTGCACAATGCATTCAGCATTTTATGTTACTGGGAAATGTTTTTTTTTCCCAACTGTTTAATTTTATTACTCAATATTTGCTTTCAAGAGTAGTTTGAAGAGCTTTCTGAGGAACTTTTTGTAGACAGAATCAACAGCAAAAAAGTACATGAGGTTGCTGTTGAATTAAACACTTAAAACCAATCCGTAACTAAGGGGACTGAAAGACAGCTATAAACATCTCTTTCCAACATATAGTTCCATGTTGTCCCAAAGAGGAAGCTTTGTACTTTGCGTAAGTAAAGTATAATGATGCTAAAAATGCAAATAGAGATGTGCTCTGGGTTAGCTGTTGAAATTATTTACAAAAGCTTGAACCAAACTGAAGGGCAAGCACTTAACCCAGTCAGCGCTACAAGCTTGAGGCAGGGTGGCTGGAAAACTGTGCGGAGGAAAAGGACCTGGGGCTGTTGGTTGACACTCCCCTAGACATGAGCCGGCAGTGTGCCCAGGTGGCCAAGAAGGCCAACGGCATCCTGGCTTGTATCAGGAATAGTGTAGCCAGCAGGAGCAGGGAGGTGATTGTCCCCCTGTACTCAGCCCTGGTGAGGCCGCACCTCGAGTACTGTGTCCAGTTTTGGGCCCCTCACCACAAGAAAGGCATCGAGGCCCTGGAGCGTGTCCAGAGAAGGGCAACGAAGCTGGTGAAGGGTCTGGAGCACAGGTCTGATGAGGAGCGGCTGAAGGAACTGGAACTGTTTAGTCTGGAGAAGAGGAGGCTCAAGGCAGACCTTATTGCCCTCTACAACTACCTGAAAAGGAGTTGTGGTGAGCTGGGGGTCAGCCTCTTCTCGCAGATAACTAGTGACAGGACAAGGGGGAATGGCTGCAAGTTGCGCCAGGGGAGATTCAGGTTGGAGATGAGGATAAATTTCTTCACTGTAAGAGCGGTCAGGCATTGGAACGGGTTGCCCAGGGAGGTGGTGGAGTCACCGTCGCTGGGTGTGTTTAAAGAAAGGTTGGATGTGGTACTTAGGGACATGGTTTAGTGGGTGATAGGTCATAGTGGGGTCGGTTGGACTGGATGATCCTTGAGGTCTCTTCCAACCTTAATGATTCTATTATTCTATGATTCCACGATTCTGCACAGGAAACCTGTCTGTCCTGCCTGATGTTTGTGTGTTTTCTGCGAGAAAGGGTAACTTTTTTTGTCGGAATAGACAATACTGCTTTTCTTAGGATTTGCTGAGGTGACCTAAAATAAATTACAATCTTGGCTTCCTGTAAAGTTTGTATAGAAAGATGACACTTGGAGAAGCTGCTTCATCTAATGTTGCAGTGAGTCTTTGACTGATGGAACAGATTGTGTTATTTTTTCCCATTGAGTAATGAGTGAGCCTGGACAGCTGCCTTACAATAGATGTCTAAAGGTATATGGGAAGGGTCCTGTCACAGAAGAGTTTACTAGTGTTAAAACTTCAATATATTTAATTTAGTGAAAGGGGAACTTAATTGTTTCAGGGTATATAAAAAATATTTAATTGGTCATCACAAAGGTAAAGGACAGCTGTTGAAAATTATGAGATTGATGTAGGGAAAATGTATGACATTCTTATTATGGATGATACTTATTATGCATACTAATGCCCCTGGTGGCATGAGTTCTGTATTTTTAACCAAAATATACATTGCAATTTTAAACAATTGAAGTTACTTCATACCAGTTTTTCTTATGAAAGCAAGTTTACGGAAATGAAAATGTAATAAATTTTATAAACATCTCAACAGAAGATGAATAAGGATGCTACAGAAAATGTCATGGGGCAAGAGAAATGCTGTGTGAACGAACATTTTGTCATAAAATCATCATTATGAATACAAACATGTTTTATAAAGCCTACTATAGCGGTTGTAGTAACAGATGTGAATTAACTGAAAGAATTTAGAGTGAGTAATCTATTAAATTCTCCTGTTATCACTGATGTTGTGGTATTCACTCCCAAGGTTATTCACCAAGAGGGTGGTTGGGTACTGGAGCAGGCTTCCCAGGACAGTGGTCACCGCCCCGAGCTGGGCTGAGTTCAAGCAGTGTCCGGACAACGCTCTCAGTCATCTGCTCTGGTTGGGCTGGTCCTGTGTGGGGCCAGGGGTTGGACTGATGGTCCTTATAGGTCCCTTCCAACTCATGAGATTCTCTGATTCTATGATATCAAGTGATGCAACAGCAGTGGCATGCTACTGCTCTTGCATATGTCCATTTGGTGCTTTGGTCTTCTGTAGGTAGCACAGCACCCACCCTTAAAATAAACTCAGTCTACATTTTACCTGCTTGAAAGTATACCAAAACTGGTGGAAGCTCATTGGTAACGTAATCATTTGTCTACTGAGGTTTGACTGTCTATTCAACTTCCATCTAGTATTAAAGAAATACACCTACTGTGCTCAATGTTGGAGAATTTCACCTTATGCAGGCTTTAGTAAAATACCAAATATTCTAGCCGTATTTGGGCTCTTCAGCACAACCCATTTAAATATACATTTGACTTGATACCCATTAATCTTACAGAGTACAGTCCTGAGTTACTTAGTCTTGTGACATAATGGATTCCTTTCCTGCACCTTGGTTGAGCAATCAAACGGAGATTGACTTTCTTCATTTAGTCAAATAAATTTATCTAAGCCATGCTTCAAATGACTAGATTAAGTAGGGCAATGTGGGGTTTTTATGTCTGAAGAAAAATCTGTTTAATAGAACTCTTCCTTTGATTGTAGAGTGAGAGTCCAAACACTGGACTTCTTCCTCTGTAGTTTTTTGTTATAATGATCTAGACAGTCTTATCTGCCTGTAGAGCAATTGAGGGTATTAATACTCCTGTGACATGTCTGCAATAAAGCATGTTCCTGGACAGAAGAGACAAAGAGACTCCCCGCATGAGGCCATTTATGTACTGTGGTATGTGTGGTGATGAGGACAGTGAACAAATGTCCTTTTGTTATTATGTCACAGAAATGATTTTCATGAAGGATTAATTCATTAAAAACAACAAAAGGACATTTTCTCTCCTTGCTCATAATTAATTATGGGAGGACAAAGGTTCTGTGCAATAGAGAAGTGTAATTAGCTTGCAGCAAGGAGTTTAACCACTCCATTGCACTGTGGAGGTGATAAAGACAGAAACTACCCAGCCTGTGTGTATTCTGGAGCCCTCTGCTGAACTGAAGGAAAACCTCTCAAGTCTTTGTCAAGACCCTATTATGGTAACAGACAACTCAATGGAATTTTGTCATTAGAAAAATCTAAAGGGCAAGAAAAAGAAAATTACTTGAGCTTTCTCCTGAGTCTTTCACAGAAGAGTAGGGAAATATGTATTTATAAATTCAAGATGAGTCTAATAAGCGTAATTTTTTATTATATGTGAATTTTTATTTGAAACATAACTGGAGATATTCTGCATTATAAAAGGAATCTATTACAATTTTATCTAATACAATATGAACCCTAGCAAAAGTTACTTTCCCTAGAATTATAACTTTTTCTTGAATTCAATACTCCAAGCAGACAATACTAATTTATTGGGGGGNTTTTCTTTTTGGGGGGGGGGGGGGAGGGGAAGAGTTTGCTTGTTTGTTTGTTTTGGGTTTTGGGTTTTGGTTTGTTTGTTTGTTTGTTTTCTCATAATGTTAAAATGGAGGAAAAATCAATCTGTTTCTCATCCAACATCACAGAATGAATCTAAAGCAGCAAACAGAATACTCAGCTGAGAGTTAGGAATTTCCTGACTCCTACTGTTGTTGAAACTTGGTTTGTGTGAAAGGTAGATTCCCACACTAAGTCTAAGAGAAGCACATTGTCTAATTTGGTTACCATGAGAACACATGAAGGACTGTTCAGTCATAAAGTTGGAACTTTAGAACTGTGCAACACATGAGAAGATAGGAAGAGCTGAACATTTCCACATCCTATTCCTGGTGATTTGTCTTGCTTTCTAGATCTTGGAGCTCTAAAGACTTTCTGTGGGATAGGGAGGAAGGTGGGATAGAATTAATTTTCTTCCTGGTAGATGGTATAGTACTGTGTTTTGGGTTTAGGATGAGAATAATGTTTATAACACATTGATGTTTTAGTTGTTGCTAAGCAATACTTACTGTAAGTCAAGGAGTTTTCAGCTTCTCATGCTGCCTTGCCAGTGAGGAGGCTAGGGTTGCACAAGAAGCTGGACAGGGACACAGCTAGGACAGCTGGCCCAAACTGCTCAAAGGGATATTCCTTACCATATAGGATCATAGAATGGTTTGAGTTGAAAGGGACTTGAAAGACCATCTAGTTCCAACCTCCGTGCCATGAGCAAAGACACCCTCCATTAGATCAGGTTGCCCAAAGCCTCATCCAGCCTGGCTTTGAACACTTCTAGGGAAGAGTCATCCCAACTTCTCTGGGCAACAGTGTCTCACCACCACCCTCACAGAGAAGAATTTCTTCCTCATATCTCATCTAAATCTACCCTTCTACAGCTTAAGGACATTACCCCTTGTCCTATCACTATATGAGCTTGTAAACAGTCCCTCTCCATCTTTTCTGTAGGCCCCTTTAGGTACTGGAAGGATGCTCTAAGGTTTCCCCAGAACCTTGTCTTCATTAGGCTGAACAATCCCAGCTTTCAGCCTGTCTCCATAGGAGAGGTGCTCCAGGCCTCTGATCAACTTTGTAACCCTCCTCTGGACTCGTTCCAACAACTTCAAGTCCTTCTTATGTCTTTCTTGTACTGAGGCCCCTAGAGCTGGATGTAGTGCTCCAGGTGGGATCTCACAAGAGCGGAGCAGAGGGGAAGAATCCCCTCCCTAGATCTGCTGGTCATGCTGAGTTTGGTGCAGTCCAGGACACGGCTGGCTTTCCGAATTGCTAGCGCACATTGCTGGCTCATGTTGAGCTTTTCATCAGTCAACACCCTCAAGTCCTTCTCCTTATGGGAACTCTGAATCCATTTTCTGCCCAACCTGCAGTTGTGCTTGGGATTGCTCTCACCCACGTGTAGGACCATGTACTTGGCCTTGTTGAACTTGATGCAGTTCACACAGGCCCACCTCTGAAGCCTGTCAAGGTCCCTCTGGATGGCATCTCTTCCCTCCAGCATTTCAATCCACCACACAGCTTGGTGTAATTGGAAAACTTGCTAAGGGTGCACTCAATCCCACTGTCCATGTCACCAACAAAGATGTTAAGCAGTGCCGGCCCCAGCACCAACCCCTGAGGAACAGCACTCGTCACTGGTCTCCACTTGGACATCGAACCGTTGACCACAATTCCTTGAGTGTGGCCATCCAGCCAATTCCTTATCCTTATCCTTAAATTATCCCACATTTCTATAACTTCCAGGATGTTCCACACATTCATGGGAAAGACCAGTTCTGCATGGCAATATCAGTGTGTCTTCATTCCAAGTAGAAAATAATCACGAATTCTAGACAACTCCAAAAACAGAGTGAAAGAATTGTTCTAAAACAAGTGATTTTGGGATTTTTTCTGACTTGTTGAATTATATTAAAATTTTTGTGTAGTATAAGTCAGAGAATAAGAGTCATTAAGTCAGATATTGTCTCATTCACAGTGTCTTAGGTGGAAGCTAACACAACAATACCATATTCTAAAAAAGCACAAAAAACATTATCATCTTGTAACATTTTGTTCGTTATTGGGAGTATGTTAATTACTAGTAGGATATAAAGTGCTGAGTGACACTTGGTTTTCCTCATATCTTACAAATTATGTTGATAAAGTACAAACTGAATAAATGGTTTATACTTCCAGTGAGAAAAAGCTCCAGTGACATTATCATAAGCCTAGAATCGTATTAGCTAAACATCATTGTTACATCATCATCAGGCTTTCTATTTAAGTCCCCTTTTACAGTACTAACAAGATCTAAACCTTTGTTGATAAAATCTGGGAGGTTCACATCTTTCTAGAAACCTGTTTTTGGAAACTATGAATGAAAAAGCTGTTGTAGTTAGGAAGGCATAATAGTATGCCTTCAGGCTGCTCAGGGAACTAGTCAGGAAGGTCCTCTGGGAAACTGCTTTTGAAGGCATTGGGGCCCATCAGTGGTAGTCACTTTCTAAGGGCTACCTTCTAAGAACACAGGAACAGGCAATTCCAAAATGTCATAAGTAAAGCAGGTGGCGCAGAAGGTGGGTTTGGCTGAACAGGGATCTTATTGTAGAGCTTAGGTGGAATGTGAAAGTGTATGGCTGCTGGAAGCAACTTGGGAGGACTACAGGGATGTTGCTCACCTCTGTAGGGAGAAAATTTGTGTGGCCAAAGCTCAGAGTTGAAGCTGGCCAGTAGCATGGGGGACAATAAAAAGGGTTTTTTAAAATACGTTAATAACAAAAGGAGGACCAGAAAGAACATTGGCTCATTACTTGATGAGAATGGTCTCCTTACAAACAGGGACATAGACAAGGCAGAGATGTTTAATGCCTTCTTCACCTCTGTCTTCAACACCAATGATGGACTCTGGGACCCCTGATGCCCCAAGCTGGAGGACTGTGACTGCGGTAACGATAAAGTCCCAGCTGACCCCAAACTTGTGAGGGATTTGTTGCTCTACCTGGATAAATCCATGGGCCCCGACGGGATTCATCCCAGAGTACTCAGAGAGCTGGCTGGTGTCATTGCAAGACTTCTTTCAATCATTTTTCAGTGGTCTTGGGAATCTGGAAAGGTCCTAGTTAACTGGAAGCTGGCAAATGTCATTCCAATTTTCAAGAAGGGCCAGAAAGAAGACCCTGGTAATTACAGGCCTGTCAGTCACACTTCAGTGCCTGGTAAAATCATGGAGAAAATTATGCTGGGAGTTATTGAAAAACACCTGAAAGTCAATGCAGTCATTGGTCACAGCCAACATGGGTTCATGAGAGGAAGGTCCTGTTTAACAGACTTGGTTTCCTTTTATGACAAGGTCAACCATCTAGTTGACTAAGGGAAACCAATTGATGTCATTTTTTCAGATTTACGTAAAGCTTTTGATGTTGTCTCTCACAGTATCCACCTGGACAAAATTTCCAGCCTACAGTTTGGCAAACACATAATGCGATGGGTGAGCAACTGGTTGAGGGGTCTGGCCCAAAGAGTTGCGGTAAACGGAGTTATATCAGGCTGGTGACCAGTGACTAGTGGGGTTCCCCAGGGCTCCATTTTGGGGCCAGTTCTTTTTAATGTTTTCATAAATGATCAGGATGTAGAACTAGAAGGTGTTGTGAGCAAGTTTGCAGATGACACCAAACTGGGAGGAGCTGTTGATTCCACCAAAGGTGGAGAGGCCTTGCAGAGAGATCTGGAAAGATTAGAGAACTGGGCAATCACCAACCGTATGAAGTTTAACAAAAGCAAGTACCGGATTCTGCCCCTGGGCAGGGGCAGCCCTGGCTGTACAGACAGGCTGGTGGGTGAGATGCTGGAGAGCAGCCATGCTGAGAGGGCCTTTGGGGTCTTGGTCGACAGCAAGTTGAACATAAGCCAACAGTGTGCCCAGGCTGCCAGGAAGACCAACCGTGTCCTGGGGCGCACCAAGCACAGCATTGCCAGCAGGTCCAGAGATGGGATTGTTCCACTCTACACTGCGCTGTTGTGGCCTGACCTCAAGTACTTTGTGCAGTTTTGGGGATCACAGGACAAAAAGGACATAAAACTATTGAAGAGTGTCCAGAAGTGGGCAACCAAGATGGTGAAGGGTCTAGAGGGGAAAGCATGTGAGGGAGGCTGAAGGCCCTGGGCTTGTTCAGCCTGCAGAAGAGGAGGCTGAGGGCAGACCTCATGGCGGCCTACAGCTTCCTCCCGAGGGGGAGCCAAGGGGCAGGCACTGATCTCCTCCTTCTGGTGCCCAGCGACAGAACCCAAGGGAACGGCATGGAGCTGCCCCAGGGGAGGGTTAGGGTGGAGACCAGGAGAAGGTTCTTCCCCCAGAGGGTGGTGGGGCCCTGGAACAGGCTCCCCAGGGCAGTGGTCACCACACCGAGCTTGGCTGAGTTCAAGCAGCATCTCGCCAATGCTCTCAGTCACCTGCTCTGGTTGGGCTGGTCCTGTGTGGAGCCAGGGGTTGGACTCGATGGTCCTTATGGGTCCCTTCCAACTCAGGGTATTCTATGATTCTATAGCTTAAATACATATGAAGTGCTCAATCTAAAGATGGTTCTAAAACTAGTCTAAACATTTCTCCAACTACTTTGAAACTGTAGCTTCTTCAGGAATGTATATTTGACAGAATGACATCATAAAGCAAAACTATTTATCAATGAAAAATTAGAACAACTGCATTTTGCAGCTCCCCTACTGTGTAGGTCATTGTAGAGCACCAGCACATCAAAAGTACAGTGATTTACATCCAGTGTTCTGATCCACATAATCAAATGAAATTGTAATGTTGGTGATTGAAATGTATAAATAAAACTGAAGGTCAAGAAATTGAAAACTATTCATTTAAATCTAAACATTGCTTTGGAAATTAACAAGGTGGAGTTAATTTTCTTTTTTTTCTCTTTTTTTCTTTTTAGAAGCAGCAGCTTATATTATCTATGATGAGCAATAAATAGAGAGTTTGAATGACAGCTGAGGCATGGTTAACATTATCTCAGTTGATGACACTTGTGATGACACCTCATCTCTTTCTATGACCAGGTGACCCGCCTGGTGGATGAGGGAAAGGCTGTGGATGTAGTCTACCTAGACTTCAGCAAAGCCTTTGACACGGTCTCCCACAGCCTTCTCCTGGAGAAGCTGGCGGCCCATGGTCTGGACAGGTACACTCTTCGCTGGATTCATAATTGGCTGGATGGCTGGGCCCAGAGAGTGGTGGTGAATGGAGTCAAATCCAACTGGCGACCGGTCGTGAGTGGTGTGCCCCAGGGGTCGGTGCTGGGGCCCATCCTCTTCAACATCTTTGTTGATGACCTGGATGAGGGAATTGAGTGCACCCTCAGTAAGTTTGCAGACGACACCAAGTTGGGGGGAAGTGTGGATCTGCCGGAGGGTAGGATGGCTCTGCAGAGGGACCTGGACAGGTTGGATCGCTGGGCAGAGGCCAACGGGATGAGGTTTAATGTGGCAAAGTGCCGGGTCCTGCACTTTGGCCACAACAACCCCAGGCAGCGCTACAGGCTGGGAGCGGGGTGGCTGGAAAGCTGTGTAGAGGAAAAGGACCTGGGAGTGCTGATTGATGCTCGCCTGGACATGAGCCGGCAGTGTGCCCAGGTGGCCAAGAAGGCCAACGGCATCCTGGCCTGTATCAGGAATAGTGTAGCCAGCAGGAACAGGGAGGTGATTGTCCCCCTGTACTCAGCCCTGGTGAGGCCGCACCTCGAGTACTGTGTCCAGTTTTGGGCCCCTCACCACAAGAAAGATATCGAAGCCCTGGAGCGTGTCCAGAGAAGGGCAACGAAACTGGTGAAGGGGCTGGAGCACAGGTCTTATGAGGAGCGGCTGAAGGAACTGGAACTGTTTAGTCTGGAGAAGAGGAGGCTCAGGGCAGACCTTATTGCCCTCTACAACTACCTGAAAGGGAGTTGTGGTGAGCTGGGGGTTGGCCTCTTCTCACAGATAACTAGTGACAGGACAAGGGGAAATGGCTGCAAGTTGCGCCAGGGAAGGTTCAGGTTGGAGATGAGGAGAAAATTCTTCTCTGAAAGGGTGGTCAGGCATTGGAATGGGTTGCCCAGGGAGGTGGTGGAGTCACCATCCCTGAGGGTGTTTAAGGAAAGGTTAGATATGGTACTTAGGGACGTGGTCTAGTGGGTAATAGGTGGTGGGGGGATGGTTGGACTAGATGATCCTTGAGGTCACTTCCAACCTTAATGATTCTATTTGAAAGAAAAACAATCTTTGAACATGTGTGAACATGAAAGTATCCTCATAGCTGCAGTGGTTGGCTGAAGAAGGCAGCTTTGTCTTTTTCACATATTTCTTACCTATACTTCACAATCCTTTTCTTATTTACATTTGAGATCTAATTCAGATGGTTTGGGTTAAAAAAACAAAAACACTCAGACTAATGCTGAACTAGATATAAAGTCTTTGGAAAAAAGACTACAGTTATTCAAGCTTTTCCTTCCCAGATCAGCAAAATGCCACGTCAGGGGATTTCACTAGTCCAGCAATAGCACTGTTTTTTGTCAAGACTTGTGTTGCTGCTTCACAAGACCCTGTGTTAAAAAAAATAATCCATATAGACACTGCTCGATAATAGCCTTCATAATGTTGACCTCAGTAAAATGAGATATATTCTCTTTTCTTCAAAGGATATACACCAGTCTCTAAGGTTTATTGTTCAGCACTATCCTGTTCTAAGGTAAACCTCAAATGTAAGATACCACCAGAATGAGGTACTAAATCACTTCACCTTTTCCAGTGGTCCTGGGGATCAGCAACAGTGGAGTACAAAAGAAAAAAAAAAAAAGGTAAAATCAGATGGCACAACCTAGTCAACAATCAAAAGAAGCCTTATTTTAATGTCCAGAGACAACTCCTTCAGATGCTTTTTTTCATGAAGCCTGATTCATCATAAAGCATCCAGTTACAAAACAGAGAAAATAATATTGTTGATCACAGGTTTGATATGATTTTCTGGCACAGCATATGTGGAAAGATAATTCTAGGATTTGATAGCCCTTTCCTCAAAGTAGATGCTTCACTGGTAAAGATGAAACTGGTTAATTTGGTGCGTTTAGGTGGGGTTTTTTGTTTGTTTGGTTGGTTTTTGTTTGTTTTGTTTTGTTTTAATATCTGGAAGGACACTTCCAAAGAATGATTCAGATTTTCAGGAAGATGAATCGTCTCTGGAAGTTTCTCTCTTTTACCATTGATTGAATAACTTGCACAATCTGCATTCTTGGAGATACTTTGAACTTGACTGCACGAGGCTCTGATCCACACAACCTAATTTCAAACTGAGATCCAATTCTGAAAGAGGATCTAGTCTGATTTTGGAGGGGGTTTGATCAGATGACTTCAAGAGTCTCTTCCAGATTAAATTATGATTCTATTTTCATTTCATTAGCCGCTCTGTGAGTATCTAAGGACAGGCAGGCTGAACCTGAGACTATGAGTGGAACATATAACCCAGAAACCTAATCTTGCAGGAAAAGGAAGAATGTAATTTTTTTCTTTAATAGGTAAGACTTCATTACTGTCACATAACTGTAGTTAGGGGGGGAAAGTCTTTCAATCATACATAAAGTGCTCTTAGCATCACAATAGGATATGTGGTCAGAAAGACCATATACTACCTTTCCTCTACAGTGGTAATGAGAACTCTTTTTTCAGAGAACACTATTGTTGCTATAAATTATTCACCAGCAGAATAGGCTGTATATAGATTTCTTAAAAGGAATATTTCATTAATATGACAAATTACATCTTTAGCCATGAAATGCTTAGTTCCCTCCATGAATTTAGTTGAGAAAGACACACCATCTTGTATTTCATATTGTGGCAGTGTATTCGGTATAACTATTTAAAGCCCCCTCAATGCAAGCATCCTGGGGTCCAAGCATGTATGGTCCAAGAATTAATTAATTTAATTTCAGGTTACTATTAACTTTACTGTCATATAATAAATACACATAAACACCTGTTGCCTTTACTTAATTTCCATTCATTTTTTAAGCTGAAGAAAGGTCGATTAATCTGAAGGAGGGTAGATTTAGATTAGACGTAAGTAAGAAATCCTTCCCTATGTGGGTGGTGGGGCCCTGGCACGGGGTGCCCAGACAAACTGTGGAGGCCTCATCCCTGGAAGAGTTCAAGGCCAGGTTGGATGGGGCTTTGGGCACCCTGGGCTGGTGGGGGGTGTGCCTGCCCCTGGCAGAGGGATTAGAACTAGATGATCTTTAAGGTTCCTTCCACTCTATGATTCTATGACTTACTCTGATGCTTAAATCAGAATATAGTGGGAATTGATTGTATTTACCCCTTTGATACTAACCTGACATAAAAAACCCCAATTAGATTAAAAAAGTTCCCCAG
The DNA here is from genome assembly GCA_013399095.1 of Psophia crepitans. Taxonomy (NCBI): domain Eukaryota; kingdom Metazoa; phylum Chordata; class Aves; order Gruiformes; family Psophiidae; genus Psophia; species Psophia crepitans. The sequence continues at coordinate 167,922 of VWZZ01004741.1, forward strand.
CGACTGTCTTATATATGACTATCATTTTCCAGCCCATTTTTAACACGAGGGCTTATGACAATGCCCTTTGTTTTTTAATGATTTGCTTGTAGTATCAGCTGTGGATGAACAGTGGCATTTTTGGCAGCCTGACGACTTTAATTCTTCAGATATCAAATATTCTAATATTTTATTTTTTCTTGATCAGGATAGTTTAAACTGTATGTAGTTCAAGTATCCATAAAGAAGCACAGTTGTAGCAATTTACCACGTTTATAGTCCCAGTTCCTTCAAATATGAAGAAAACCCCATTAACTGAAATTTATAATTTTTATTTTGAGGTTTAAGCCAATGCATTGGGGGAGTGTGTGTGTGTGTGTTAGGCGATACATCAGCATATAAGTCAGTTTCAATGATTTAATTAAAAAATGGTAACTGTGCACACTGCTACCCTCAGCCTGCACATAGTCCTATGCTCATCCCCTCAATTTATACCAGCGCAGCAGTATACTGACAGTTTTCTAAAGTGTAATCAACCTGTGAGTCCTAGGCATTTGCAGATGTTAGATGAAACATGGAGCATTAATGGAAAGAGCTTTTACTACTACCACTAAATTAAGTTTCATTTGCTTTTTTAAAGGCGTTTTAAGAGTGTTATGTGTATTCTGATTTAAGGAGCACTCAGTGCTCAAGCATTTTTATCGTGCGGTTTTTGTGCAAAGGCTTGCAGTCTTTCTAAAAAGCCCTGCTCCTTCTCATTTAGCGCAGCATTGTTGGCTTCCATCTGAAACACTGCTGATTTAAATATTTTAACCGTGAGATGCAGGTCAAGGTGTACTGTTAATTACAAAATCCTATTGTTGTTTCCTTTGAAAAAGCTCTATAGTAGAAAAAAAAAAGATGAAAGGCATTGCAGCTGGCAGTGAAATAGCATGAAAACACTGCTTTCCTTCTTCAAAGGCCTTGTTTACAAAATGTAAGGTCACTTTGGTTGGAATTGAAAATACAAGCACAATAAGGTAGCTGCAAGGAATCACTCTGAAGGCAAACTAAACTTCAATTAAATACCTTTTTTCTTCTTTTTCTTTTTTTTTATTTTATTTTATTTTTTTTCCCCTGGAATGAGAGCAATCAGAAAACTTGCTGAACAAAACTAAACTTCACATCCACTTTCAAGGTGTTCTATGCAGATACATACACAATGAATTACAGTTATCAGTTAGGAAAAAAACCAGTGACAAGGCTTTTTACTGTGAGTTTCCCCTCGCATACTTGCTTCAAATCTGATGGCACAGTAATTCGAAAGCCTTCCGAATTGTTTGCTTGTATCGGGTGAACTCTAAAAGAATATCAGTATTCTGATTGTACAGCCAGTTAAATTATCTGTTAGAGCTAAACACTCACCAAATAATCAGCCTACTTTTTGTTTTGATTGGCCATACCAGCAGATTAAGCTGCTAATATAGGAAAAGACAGATGTCAATCACTGCAGCATCTCAGCAATCTGCTAATGACTAAGCCTACGCAGTTTAATAATCCTGCTTATTTTAATGGTAAGAGGTGGAAAAGCTGAAAGAAAAACTGATTAGAGCAATGAATTGCTTATTTTTAAAGATGTGATTTTAGCATAAATCTATTTTTTAAACCATCTTGTGCTTGATTGCATATCATTTTTGTTAGCAGTGTGGTATTAGTAGTAATTTTACTTTAGAAAGGAAAAAAAAAAACCTAACGAGAAAAAAAGCACAAACCTAGCACAGCAAAAGTAACAAAACAAAACACACAAAAAACAACTGAAAAGGAACTTTCTTGAAATATAGTAAATCCAATTCAGCTGTTTAAGGAAACATAGTTCTGTCTTCTCTACTTGTTATTATTGTAAAATAAAGCGAAGCAATGGGGTAAAGCCAGGATTCTCACCTTTTATGTTCATCGTAGGTGTTTTGTACCGAAAGAGTACACGTGCCACTAGCAGAGTGATTATTATGGGTGCCACTTAGCTAGCTAGGCTTCTTGTTCGTGTGGTGGGCACATCAGTTCAAGAAGCTCTACTGTAAAGCTGAAGCAATGACATGGGTGTCCCCTCCCTTCCTCTTTCCACGTTCATCGCAGAACTCCTCAGACCCTTACTGCCACCCATTAAACTATGTGACCGCCAAACACGTCAGCCACTTTACCATACATCTTAGAATGGTTGGGCTGGAAGGGCGATGGAAAGGCATCATTTTTTTTCTTCTGTTATTTTATTTTCTTTTTTTTTTCCTTTATTTTTATTTTTATTTTTTTCAGTTCCAGGTGAAGTACAGGAGCTGTTGGAAGCAGCGATGCCAATAACCCCATGTCTCCATAGCTCAGAGCTGGGGCAACAGCAAGTCATTAGTCACCTCCTCCTGTATATTTGACAGACTTTTCCTGCAGTACCACAAATGCTCAGGTGCTTATATATGGCCACTTGGTACATGAGTATTTAGACACATGTGTATTGGTGTTATGCAAGGCTTTGCAGCCAGTTAGTAGGACGTACTGCCTGACAGAGGGGTATTTGAACCTTGCTGAAGCGCAAGGGCTGTCCATGGTCTGTCCCTATCTGCTCTTAGTCCTGAGAACCAAGTCCTTTTCCAAGGGCATGTGCTGAACTGAGCTAGCCTTGTTGGCTAGCCTGGAGGTCGTCCATCCACTTGGCAAAGGGCAGGAAGTGTTTCCAGTCTCTGATCTAACGATTACTTCTGTGAAATGACTTCCAAGCAAAACCCGTAAATTATCCTGAGCAGGTGGATCAGAACATTGGACTCTTGCTCACAGCTGAGTAGCGTAATCATTTCATAATGTGGCCTCCTTCTGCCTGAACAGACATTCAGAGGAGGTTTACTGGCATACTCTTTTGATTCATTGGACTGAATTCCACTCCAGCCTCCTTTTAGGTAGTAGAATCACTCTACATAAGTAATCTATACAGAGTATCTATCTCTCTATATAGGTAATCTTAAATATTTATATGGCTACAACTAATTGTACTCAGAGAGAGAAAGGCAATAAACCAAACTAGAATGAATTACTTACATATCTCTAAACACAAACTTTCCCAAGCTCAGGGGATTTGAAGTCCTACATAACTGCCTAGAATGTCTCTAAAAACGTGAGTCTTATGACTTGCCTCCCTGAGGTCATACAAGAGAGCACATCGAAGTGGGGAATTGCACAAAATGGAGCCACATAAAGCCCATATAAGTGTTCTTAATGCTATTTTCCCCCTCATCTCCAAACTTTTGCACTTAAGAAAAGGGAAAAACCGCAGAGATGTCACTTAACTCCAGTTGGATGCATCAACCCCACTGTTTAGCTTTTTCTCCTTACTGGGGTAGGTAGAGTAGCAAACTTGCTGTCTTGGACAAAGTGTCCAAAGGAGAGTCTCGGTTTTTATAGGTTCCCATTTTCCTTCCTCTAAGCTCATGACCCCCATCTACAGTCATATTCTTATTTCACAGCCTTATCGTGCAAGAGTAGGGTCATTTTGAGTAATCAGTCATATGGGTTATAAACATTGCCTGATCACATCACGAGCATTAACTGATGTGGTATCAAAGCTCTTCTTTGAGGCAATTTTCAACTAGAAATACAATTTGATGTATGTTTGTCTAATTACGTATACTCAATCTGTATGTGTACATGTGTAAATATCTGTGTGTGTGTGTGTGTGTGTGTACACACTCTTTCTACAAAGAAAGATGAAACTTAATACATTTAAAAGATTTATTAAAATTCATAAAAACATTCTGGAAGCAGGTTATTTTCTGTGTCCTATTCCAATACAGAGGTGAAAAAGCTTGGTTTTTTTCCCATGTGTGAGCAAGGAACTCCATGTTCACTGCATGCCTTACAGAGAATGAGCCAATTCCCCATCAGATGACTGTAAATATCACATTCTGACAGAGAATTTAGGATGCAGGAAGACGTGAATTTGTCTAGAAACTCCTCATACAGAAAGACAGGGTTGTAGAAAGTCAAAGTTACAGCAGCATGTTATCAGAAGGTGGGAAGAGCTAAGTTTAAATGGAAAGATCTGACAAACATAAGATTAGACTGGCAACACATTTCCCAAGGTAACAGAATCATCAAACCTGGAAAGGAAATTTCAAGGCATCAGGTGGTGTTTGTTTTTTTTCTATTTGTTGTTGGGTTTTTTTCACCCGAGGCGACGTACAACAGCTAAGAGGTTGGAAACAGTTATGCCATTAATTCTAAATTTCTTTAAGGCAGCAGTAACAACCAGTTAGTCCCCTCATTCCGTACATTTTACCAACTTTCCCTGTAGTACCACAGATGCTTGGATGTTCATATATCACCAAATTCCTCACGAATATTTAGGCAGATGTTTATTGGTATTGAATCTCACAGACATTGCCTGCAGCCCCAGTTGCCACTGGGTCACTCCACAGCTTGATTCCTTCTATCTCCTCACTTCCCTCCCAGATGGGTATCACCTGCAGACTTGCTGGCAACTGGATTGACGTAGGAGGAACATCCCTGACAAAGAACAGCATGAAAGAAGGCTGTTTTAAGGAGCTGAGTTTCTCTAAATGTCACAGAATAAATCCAAGAACCTCTAGTTTATCTCAACAGCTTTATTTTTTATAAGAGCATTTCCTTTTGAATAGTGATAAACTCAGCATCGGTGACCACAGCTGAAACTGAGGGTCAGGTATCAGTTGCTGCCAACTGCACAGCCTGCATCGCACCCGTGCTGCGTTCATCGTGCGCTGGAGTGAGTCAGTGATATTTTCAGCTCTAAAAAATGAAGCGAGGTGAGAACTGGAGAGCCCTCTGACTTTTTAGATTGTGTTATACTGCTCTGTCTCTTAATTACTAGTTAAGCGGAAGCTGATTAATGCTGTGAAATCTGAAGCTTAATAGAGATAAAACAAATGTTATGCCTAAAACGAAAAAGCAGCAAAAGCTCTAAAATGCACTAAATCTTCTTTGCTACCAATAAGTAACCCCAAACCCCGTGTGATCATTAAGTGTCCCTAAGGATTTCAAGACTAATTTGTTTGACTTTTAGTTAAAATTAGGCAATCAATTTCTTCCCCTAGGTAGTTGCTTAAGGCCACTTTCATTGTACATCCAATTTGCTCAACTTCTGTGAAGAGAACTTTAGCATATTAACATGTTAGGTGTTGGGCATGTTAGAATTGAAAATTATGGTTCTGGTTCTTTCCTTATTTGCTCTGAATTTAACTCTTACAGATGGATATACTGGTGTTTCATGTCTGCAAGTTTTTATTTCTTCTTTACAACATGACCTATCACTTATTGGAAACGAAACAAGACCGGTAAATAGAAATCAGATTAGGTGATGGCAATTTTTATCTTTCTAATTTTATCTTCCTAATTTTTATATTTTCTAATTTTATCTTTTATCTACGTATCAAATGAATATTTGGAATATCTTCCTTTGCAACAACTGTATTATCAAATGTCTTCAAACATAGTTCCTTGCATTTCAGCAACAATACATGCAAAACAAATTCAGATTCCTCACGCCTTCTTGAACACTACCTGGACAGCTGTAACTGTTCCATTGATCTCAAATATTTATACCTATTTGTATGTATTCTCACACATTTTGTGGGAGAACACAGAAAAAACTAAACAGCTATAGCAGATACTTAACTTTCATCCTCTCAACACTCAAACACTTACTAATTTCCCGCAATGGTTTCACCGAACAAGGCTAAAATACTGACTGAGTGAAGAATTCAGGGTCAAACTCTAAACGCTGTTTAGCTGACATTCGTTTCTCTTAATTCTGATTCACAGTAAGTAATTAACTGCTTAAATAATTGCTTGATTTGAATACTTACATTTTAATATTAATAAATTCAGTCATTTTAAAGAAATATAGTACTCAAAATGAGATTCAAACATGACACCAAAGCAATTTATTAAGTAATTAAAATTACTCTTAGATGTGACAAATTACACACTTTAGATAATTCAATTAAAATGTGATTACTGCCTCAGTCTAAAATTTTAAACTACCATAGACACTTTGCCATTAAGTATGAAATAAATTAATATATAAGTAACCCCCCAAAAGATGACCATAAATGTTTGGGTTCTTTTTTACTTTGGTGCTAAGAGTTTGGAGATTTCCTTTATTACCATAGGTTTTGTTTCTTTGAGACTGCAGGGTTTTCTACTGATTAACAATAGGCAAAGCAAACAGCATTTCAAACGGGAAGTAGCGAGATGCTCCAACAGCTTCTTTGCTCCAGCCCGTTGCCCCCCTAATGGGACATGTTGTGTTGCAGATCACAAAATGGACTGGTGGTACCCAAACTGATGATTCCACAGGTCGGAGCCTCAGAAAAATGAGCAACACTAGCAAAACACAGGGAGTAAGGACAAAATTTCACATGCTTTTATTTATCACCCATCACTACTGAAATAAGCCACACTTGGTTTGTGTGAGTTACAGATGTGAGAAGTAGTCGTGGGGCTACTGGCAGCAGAAAGGAAGCTTTGCAGTCAACGCTTTCTGCAGCATCTCCACTCCTGGCTATACTGCTGGGAGGTTAATGATCTGGAGTCCTAACTGCTTCCTCAGCTGCTAGCTGAACTGATTACGGCTGAGATGCACAAACAGGTAGATCCCACTGGAGAGAGATTTTTCGTAACAGCTGCTATGCATGTGAATACACCAGGTGGGATCCAGCTCACTGAACTTTAGCCATTGCAAATAAACTTTCTTTGGAACTATTGTGTGGGCTTTCTCTGTGTTCAGGAGAGCTGGACAAGGACACTTGGGGCACGATTTGTCCCACCTTGCAATTGCATACCACTACAGCCATGATGGCAAACAAAGACGATCCCCAGTTCATAGAATCAGAATCTCCCGAGTTGGAAGGGACCCATAAGGATCATCGAGTCCAACTCCTGGCTCCACACAGGACCAGCTCAATCAGAGCAGATGACTAAGAACGTTGTCCAGATGCTACTTGAACTCGGTCAAACTTGATGCTGTGACCACTGCCCTGGGGAGCCTGTTCCAGGGCCTCTCTACCCTCTGGGTGAAGAATCTTTTCCTGATCTCCAACCTAAACCTCCCCTATCACAGCTTCATACTTTTCCCTCGGGTTCTAGAGTTCATTCTGTGATTATATGCTGTGCAGATATTCCCATTATAATATATATATTTATTTTTTTTTAGTTAAGTAAATAATTCTACCTAAGAAGAAGCCTAGATATAGGTCTACAGAGTGTTTTCCATAAGTCTCGCACCCTAGAGTTACCTATGCCAGGTTTGCCTTGTGCACTCATCTGATTCCTCACCACTTGTCCAGCAGTCCATGAACATCCCTGTCAAGTCAGGACACTTCAAGACATCTAAAACAAGCTTGAGCATCAGGCTGTAAAAACGTCACTCCAGGAGACTAAGAAACAACCCTCCTTGTCTTTCAGGCACACACATGATTTGGCCTGGAAGGTTTAGAGATGCAGCTAGCTCTACAGGGTAAATATCAGGGTCTTTACAACACTTGGCCTTGGAGACAGAAATTATCCCATCTGGGTAATAGGCACGGATTCAGAGAGAAGAGAGAGGGTCTTTCGCTGAAAACATTCTAGGAAACTAAATTAGATTAGAGACCTAATGTCTAAATAACCTACTTAAAAGCCATGCTTCATACCTTGGCATCCAGAGGAAATTTGATAATAAAACTCAGATTTTTTTCCTCTCTCTAAATTAGTTCACAAAGGACAAAAGACCCCTAAAACACCAAACACCCCCCCTCCCAAAAAAACCCCAACGAACAACAAACAAAACCAACAACCCACAACCAAACAATAAACCCAAAGCCAACAACCAAACCTCCCTGCAGACATTGTTAGCTGGGTCACATAGCATGCCAGTAAGGAATCACTTAGCACTAAATTGTCTGACAATGGTCTGCTGCATTTGTTGTCTGACCAGTATCTGCTCAGAACTGCACAAAACGAAACACTACAAAAAGGAAAGTGAAGTTCAGTTTGCATTATAATCTGCAGCTCTAAAAGAAAACCAGGCCTTTAGATTTTGAGATAGACAATATAAAGTTTGTGTATGTATGTGGATGTATATATGAATACAGATGTGGTCTAAATTCTTGTCTGCAGGTGTATGCATACATATATATGTAATTCCATCAATAAGTTAACAATTTTGTTGTTGGTGGTGGTGGTTTTTTTTGTTTTCAGAGGAATTCTCAGATTCCACAAATTCTTGGATTACCCTATGACTAGCTTCAGTGTCTACTTTCCGTCTACCTTGAATAAGAGTAAGAAAAGATGTTGCTCTTATTCTACAGGAAAATTCTATAGGAAATGGCAAAAAAAAAGTACAGGAGACATTCAAATTCATTGAAATTTATGGATTTCAGCTGAATTTCCAAGGTTGACTGACTGTACCTCAAGTACCAGCTTTACATGGGATGTCACCAAATGATCTCAGAATTGTATAAATTGTTCACTACCTCCATTTTCAAATACTTGTAATAATATGTATCATAGAATCATAGAATCATAGAATCACTAAGGTTGGAAAGGACCTCTGAGATCATCAAGTCCAACCGTCAACCTAACACCACCATGCCTACTAGACCATGTCCTGGAGCACCACATCTATGCATTTTTTGAAGATCTCCAGGGACGACGATTCAACCACCTCTCTGGGGAGCCTATTCCAATGCCTCGCTTCTCTTTCCATGAAGAAGTTCTTTCTAATATATAATCTGAACCTGCCCTGACGCAACTTGAGGCCATTCCCTCTTGTCCTGTCGCTTGCTAGTTGGGAGAAGAGACCGACACCCTCCTCACTACAACCTCCTTCAAGTAGTTGTAGACAGCGATCAGGTCTCCCCTCAGCCTCCTCTTCTCCAGGCTAAACAGCCCCAGTTCCCTCAGTCGCTCCCCATAAGATTTCTTTTCCAGGAGGTACATAGGAGGAGATTACATAGTAGGTAATACATGGTAGGTTACACAGTAGGTACATGGAGGAGATTCCCAGTGCTCTGAAACAGGAGCCGAGAACTATATTTTGGTAGTGAGGAGGAAAAGGCAATGCAGAAGGGTCTTGTCAGGTGAAGAATCTCTCTTCATTGTGTGGGTAGCATCACATTAAAAGATGTAGCTGCTTGTCTTGAATCTTGATAAGAAAAATATTTCTCCAAAAGTTACTTATATTTCCTTTCTGGGGAAAAGAACTGTGAAAAAATCAGAGGGTTATTGCTTTACAAAAATCCTTTATGGAAGTAATTGCTGTTTACACAGAAAACAAGCTTGTGGTTGTTATTTTGCTTGACAGTCTTCCATTTAAATGCATGACTGTGTGTCAACACCTTTAGGAATTTCTAAATAACTTTATTTTCACCTAATAACAATAGTAATTTATTTCTCCTAGGCTCTGCTTCTCTTCTTATGTCCATCAGCTTTCCGCCTCTGAGTTGTTGAAGTTAGTCTTATGTTGAATTATGTGAGTAAAAGAGAAATTGTCGTCACTACGTGCCCTGCTTGCAACACAACCAAACAGATGCCTATTCTGAAATTATGACTTATTGCAGCATAAGTGGTATCAAAGTGAGTTCACTATACAAGTCATAATATACAGAGCCATTGGTAGGTGTACCTGCATAGGGCAACAAATCACTTTGGTAGAAGTCTCTGAGATAACTGAGCATGCTAAAATATTTCTATGAGTCTGTAGTTCCAGCTCAGAACCTGAAATCAAAGTGTCAAGACAGTGTGGTGCAGGACTGACTAATACAATAATCTCTACCTCTCAGCAGAGATAATGAGTTCAGGTGCAATTGTACCAACACAACCATAAATGATTTTGATCCCAAGCCTAGATCTCCTTAAGACAAATCCCATGTATGACAAAGATATTCCTGGTGCTGTCAGGGCAAGTGGAGCTTTTTTTATATTGCATCTGTAGTAATAAATAGAATTAGACTTAAAGAATTTACATTATTCAAAAGAGATTATTCCCACCAAATTTCTTGCTCTACACTTTAGGGTAAAGATCCTTTTGGAATCATGCTAAAACATTTATTTGAGAGGCCAGCGTTTCACCTGGAGCTCCATTATTTTCCATATTTGGTTCCAAAGCTTTTGTCTGAAAAGGTAGCAATAAATAAAAACCTTCTAGACCATATATTAGGAATGTTGTTCTATTAAAAACCACTTCGTGTAAAATTAATAACCCTGAATTCAGCTCAACCTTAGATTCAACTTACTTCTGAAAGAAGAATGATGTGGTATCCAAGCTATGATGCTGGAGTAGTTACAGCAGCATAATTGTGGCATCAGTGAAGCATGAATGCTGTCTAATTATCGTAATTGAAGCTTTTGCAATTATGCTGTCAATGTATTCATATTAACACATTTGGTCGAGGTATCAAGGTATCCAGTTTCTATAGGTTAAATCAAGATTTACTTTTCTGCATTCACTTTGATGAGCCGTACACTTTGCCACACGATTGTGATTAGTGAGCGTTTTGCACAAGTGGGAAGCATTCTGCAGAAATGGTGTCAAAGGCTATTTGAAATTTAGCCAGACCCTCATTCTTTGAGATGTGTCATGACAATGTCTGGAAGATGCTTTCCCACCCCTTTGGTTTGTTTATATTACGTCCTTTTGGCTACACAATGTAGAAATCCAAAATCATACAAAGCTTGTTCATACCAGTAGCAACTAAACCTTATTATTATCTCAGTGCTGATTGCTATAGAATGAAGGCGTTATGCAGAACTCTAGCTAAGTGCCGTCCTATGAAATAACACCCTCACAGAAACCATTAACGTAGTGTTTATTTGATCACTTGTAGACAGGTGGTTTTGCTTTCAATGAGGTAACAACAGTTATTGTGCTCAGGTCACAAGCTGAAACAGGAAGGCTAATGTTTAGAGGATATTTCTGGATTTTTATACGGAGGTATTGGAGCTGTGACCTTTTCTAGGATGACTATAAAATGCAGGTATGCTAATGAGGATCATCCCACTGTTTTTTTGTTCTCTAGTCCTCCTTTTTTTTCTGTGGCTTCTTGTTGCCTTTTACTGTTGGCTCTGAAATAGATAATAGCTCTTCATTATAGGTTTTATACAAATCTGAACACATAGAATCTCTGATCTCTGACTGCAGTTCCTAGGTAGTACCACCACAAAATACTTCAGCAGATGAAAGCATTCATATTTTCAATATACTTTGTTTCATCTTCAAAATAAGCCTGTGCACCTTTGGAAAGCTGCTCTTAATAGGGGCATAGTGCTTGCTGCTCACTGTAGTTATTTGAGTCAAAGTGTAACACAGTTAATAAGAGTTACTGGAGGTCAGGAGATGCCTACTAATTGGATTAACAGTGGTAAATTGACTGTATTCTTGAGCTCCAACTTCAGGCAAGCTGAGGTTGTCTTCATTGTTACACGATTTTTCAGGATGCTGGAATTTCAATTTCCTGATGTTGTGAGAGCTGTACATTATTGCTGAAAATATAGAGTGAGAGTTTATGCATTCTTAAGAGTTGTGTCATCAGAGGGAGGAACAAGACGAAGCCAGAAAATAAGAGGTTCCTGCAAGTAAAAATGTCTCAAAAATCCCCATCCAAATTTAGGAACCTTTGATAAATTAAGGAAAGAAAAGAACATAAAAGCTAATGTCAAATGTAAATGCTATGATCTCCAGGTGTATCCTCATCTGGTCATGGAAGCAGTACTTTAAAAAAGGGATCTTAATTATTTCAAATGTATTTGTCTAAGGTCAGTATTATCTTAGAATGGTAGAATCCTAGAATACCAGGTTGAAAGAGGCCTCAAGGATCATCTGGTCCAACCTTTCTTGGCAAAAACTCCATCTAGACAAAAGCATTGTCTAGACAAGAAGGCCCAGCATACTTTCCAGCCATAACTAAATTGTCCATTGTCAGGGAATCCACCACTTCCCTGAGAGATTATTTAAAAGGTTAATTGTTCTCATTGTGAAAAGTTTTCTCCTAGAGTCCAGTCAGAATCTCCCCAGAAGCAACGTGCACCCGTTACTGCTGTTTTCCATGTGACTTCTTGTAAAAAGGGAGTCTCCACCTTCTTTGTAGTCACCCTTCAAGTACTGGAACATGATGACAAGGTCACCCTTAAGCCTTGTCTCAAGGCTGAACAAACCCAATTCTCTCAGCCTTTCCTCATATGCCAGGTTTACCAGTCTTTTGATCATCCTGGTGGCCCTTCTCTGGACCGTCTATGTCTTTTTTGTATAGTGGGGACCAAATCTGAACACAGTATGGGCTGGCTGGATTAGTACTTGAACCAAAAAAGCTGAACTTTACGAACGAAAAGTAGTTAGAAATGTCAGAGGTTTTAGGTTTTAAGTGATGTAGTTATGAAGGAGGATGGAAGAATATCCATCGGGACTGTCATATCCATATGACAGGACTAGGGGGAACGGCTGCAAGTTGCGCCAGGGGAGGTTCAGGTTGGAGATGAGGAGAAATTTCTTCTCGGAAAGGGTGGTCGGGCATTGGAACGGGTTGCCCAGCGAGGTGGTGGAGTCATCGTCCCTGCGGGTATTTAAGGACAGGTTGGATGTGGTACTTAGGGATATGGTTTAGTGGTTAATAGGTGGTGGGGGGATGGCTGGACTGGATGATCCTTGAGGTCTTTTCCAACCTTAATGATTCTGTGATTCTATGATTCTAATATGTAAATAAGTGGTAAAAAGAAGAAAAGAAGAAGAAGAAAAAAATGCCCAAGATGTAGTAACCTGACTTTGTCAAACAGTGATTCAACACAGAAAAGTGTAAATGACTGTCTCTTGTGTCAGATGGCAGAAAGCGAAGGAATTTTAAAGCTTATGTAAGGATAAAAGTACATTGGTTAAACTAGGATATTCCTCTAACAAATGCAAGGAAAGAAGCAGGAACTCTCTGTTTGTTAGAATCATAGAATCATAGAAAGTTTAGAGTCGAAAGGGACCTCAAAGATCATCTAGTTCCAATCCCCCTGCCATGGACAAGGACCAGACCAGGTTCCCCAAAGCCCCATCCAACCTGGCCATGAACATTGTCAGGAATGAGGCCTCCACAGCTTCTCTGGGCACCCTGTGCCAGGGCCTCAGCACCCTCACAGGGAGGAATACCTTCCTAATATCTGATATAAATCTCCCCTCTTTTAATTTAAACCCATCTCCCCCTTGTCCTATCACTCCCTGCCCTTGTAACTAGGCCCTCTCCAGCTTTTCTGTAGGCCCCCTTTAGGTATTGGTAGGTCTCAATTAGGTCTCCCCAGAGCCTTCTGTTCTGCAGGCTGAACAGGCACTGTTAAAAGCACCAATGCTACATAAATTCAATGATAGCTTAAGGGTGGGAAATAGGCACATTTTCCACTTCTTTGGTTTGCAAGTGTTAGAAAACAAGTGGACTCTAGAAGTTGTACCTGCCAGAACAGGGTTCATGTACTAGCCCTGAACACAGACTGCTGACTACTGTCTGATATTTTTCTTTCTTTTTTTCAGGTGGGAGGGTGTGGGTGAAGATGAGGCTAAGGGATATTTTCACATCATTTTTCTAGTTGTGTTTTTAAAGATGTCTTAGCAATTGAATTACTTATAATTCAAGGTTTTCTGGTTGTTGAGAGATTTTTGAATGCTGGCTAGACATCATTTCATTTGTGAAGCTGGGAATTCATCTGAAAAACAAACTGAAACCAAACAGTGTTACAGGTCTGAAGTTCACAACACTTTATATCAAGTTGGGGAAACCCAGGGAGCTGCTGATAGCAGTAGGCATCTTCTAGTGACAAGTGTTAATGAATGTTTTTTATTTTGGCATGCTGTGTGCATTGAGCCTGGCTCAACAGTCTCTACCAAATTGTAATAAATGTATGTAAAATAACATATTTAAGACCTACGCTTGAGTGTGGAACACCTGAATGGTCCATCTGAATTGAATTACCCTAAGTGGTTCTTGTCACCAGGCTGACCTCAGCCCTTAGGAAGAGCCTACAGGAGATCTTTTTAAATTTGTAAAGATTTTTTTGAACAAATGAATTAATTCCAAATAAACAATTAATCTAGAAGACACAAGTCAAATATTTTGACAATGCTGAGCTTTCTGTACAATATGAAAGCTTCACTATCATCACTCCAACAGGTTACTGTGCTTGAAGAGGGTCAAAGAGGAATGGACAGATAAGCTACTGATTAAGAAGATAGTAAAAGCAGGTGTAATGCTATGTAATGGACAGCCTTAGTTTTTAGTTTAAGGATAAAAGGACAAAATCTTGTTCTTACACTAATAGAAAGCCATAGAAATCCTCTGCTTTGTGTTACTCTTCTTCTAAGGGTATATCTAAAGCTGCTTTATGTTTATCATGTTTCTAACTGTCTTAAATAGAAGTTGATCTTCCACAAACAATTGTTGCCTAGCAATCATATTTCCCCTGTAATTTAGTGAGTACGTCGGTTCTTATTTATGCACAAATTATTTTTGAGTTCTTGTGTTGTGTATTTTTATCATCATATCTTCATTAGTACAGGGCCTAAATTGAGATGAAAGCCAAATTTCTACCCTCCTTTTCATTGTAGAAATAAGTAGAATTGGGACTCAAATATCTGCCATGAAAACACAGCTAGTTTGATAAAATTTTGATTGATCTTGGTCAGTCAGGATTTAGCTTTCTACCAAGGGTCATCAAAGATGTCCGTCTTCTCAGAGACTGTGGCATGGTTCTTGCTGGAGCCATGATGTCTTAGGTTTTCCATTCCTTGGGAAAGTACTTGTCTACCACTGAAGGGTCAACATGTCAGTTCAGCAACATCTAGAGGTCATGGTATGCAAGTATAAAAAGAAGATAGAATTATATTTATCTCATTTCTTTTGGAATCTGGACAACTGTTATCCTAATGGATAGTAACAGTATGTGGTGTGTGTGTATAATTACACTACTCCTAGTGTTAGGTGTTTAAAGAGGCTTAAAGAGGCTATCATCCACAGTAAGAAGGTATGAAAAAAAGAACTTAATGCAAGCACTATGTCTGTCTTACTGAGGCGCCTCACATGTACTGTGCCTGTCATGGTTTAGGCTCAGTAGGCAGCTAAGCCCCACGCAGCCACTTGCTTGGTCTGCTGTGGAATGGGAGAGAGAACTTTAAGGGTGAAAGTGAGAAAACATGAGCTGAAATAAGGAAAGTTTAATAGGTAAAACAACAACTGGGCATGCAGGCAAAGCAAAACAAGGAATTCACTCCCCACTCCCCATGGCAGGCATGGTAGCTATCTCCAGGAAAGCTGGGCTCCATCATCATGTGTAATGGTTAGTTGGGAAGACTAATACAATTACCCCAAACATCCTCCCTTTCCTGCTTCTTCTCTCAGCTTTTATTGCTGCTCCTGATGTCATATGGTTTGGGATATGTATATATATCTATCTATCTATCTATCTCATATATATATATGATCTGACCACTTCAGTCAGNATCTCATATATATATATATGATCTGACCACTTCAGTCAGTTGGGATCAGCCGTCCCTACTGTGTCCCCTCCCAACTTCTTTTGCACACCCAACGTACTGCCAGGGTAGCATGATAGGCAGAGAAGGCCTTAATGCTGTGTAAGCACTGCTCAGCAGCCTAGAACATTTCTGTGTTATTACCACTGTTTTCAGCATAAACATAGCCCCATACGAGAAACAATGAAGAAAACTTCATCCCAGTCAAAACCAGTGCAGTATGTCAAAAAAGAAAGAATCAAAAAAGGAAAAGAAATGAACCCTTAGCCTTTCAATTCTGCTGCTCTGAAAGCTTAATAGCATAATAATCATCCCCTGAATTTAGTGAACTGTTCAGAACTGTACAATAAGTATATGCAGTAAGTCCAACAATGTCCCAAATTTCTAAACTGTTATTATGCCATTATATAAATTGATGGCACGTCCTCCCTTGAATCTTGTGCTCAATTCTGGTCATACCATCTCAAAGGAGATAACAGAAGTAGAAAAGGTCTGTAATAGGGCAATGAAAATTATTAGAGGCATGAAAAAATTGCCGTGTGAGGAGAGATGAAAAAGATCAGGGCTGTTTAATTTCAGAGTTAAGTAAGATTTGATGTCACAGGGGCTTATTAAATCAGAGATGTCATGCAAGTCAACTGAATGTTTCTATTTACTCCTTCATATAAAACCAAAGGGAAACATAAAGGAAAAAATAATCCATCATCTGAAAGGAAATAGAAATTTTGTACAAGACAATTCAGAAAGAAACCAATGAACTCAGTGTAACAAGCTACCAAATGACTCAGAAACAGAGCTTCCAATACTCTGAGAAATTAGTATATCTTTAGCTACATTGGATGGAATATAAACCCGGAAAGAATAAGAAAGAACAGAGAAAATGTAAGACTGAGTGAATCACAGCCCTTCCTGAGGTTCACCTGGGCTTCAGGGGATGTACGGCACCTGCTCTCACCCACACACATGGTGTGTATGAGTTGTTCCTTGTTTATGCTTTTCAGATATTTGCACACAATTAGAGGGTGCATCTGCTGAAGGTAAACTGCAGATGTTTAGCTCTATTATTTTTTCCCCTTAAGTCATTGCCATCACACTAAGAAGTCTGTTGCTGCTCTTCGCATAGTCTCTAACCAGTGGTGTTTGGAAAGGGTTTGTCACCTCTGTATCCTCTTCTGTTACATTTGCCATCCCAGCTTACTCAAAACTGCTTGACAAAATTTACTTCTAAATCTCTTTAAAATATAAAACCCTTTTCAAACAAATTTAGCCCAGCTCAAACAAAGCAGCAGGATTTCTCTCTTATACAAGGATTTCCTAGTAACACTTCTCTTGAAATTCAAAGTATAGATATGTCAGGGCTCGTTCAAAGTTTTGAGCCAGCTTACATGTGACGGAGATTCAATGAAATTACTGTGCTCTAAGTGTGTTCATGTAATTCTCTTGTAATAAGGTCAGACCACCTATAGTGAAAGAGATTCACAGCTGTTAAATTCAATATTTTGCTTCAACTGAGCAAAATAAAATGATTGAGAGAAGAGGGAATGTTGGCTTGCATGTTAACGTGTTGCCTATTACTACGTAAAGGAGATGAATGTCAGGTATGCATCTTCACCCAAATCTTACAAATTAACTCAAACACCATCTACCATATCTATTGTAGTTATTTTCATTTCCAAAATCTGGTGATGGTTAAAACGCAAGTTTGGTCTTTAGGAATCACTGCACTGGGTTTTGTAAAGAGGCGAACAAACAGGCAGAGCCTTAACATGAACCGTTCCCGAAAGAGGCTTTTTATTCCCAGATGTGACTGTGTAACTGAAAGGTGCATATTCTGACTTTCAGTTTGCTCTTTTATCTTATTTTTCCTCTAATAACTAATTCACTTGTCGTAATTTAGTGCATTTGGAAAGATGTTACATAAACATCAGCTGTTGTGTTTCATATAAAATATTTAATAGAATGCTTTTGTTGCAAGTTGAAAATATATTGCAAATGACAAGTCATAAAGCACAAACCCAGATTAGGCAGAAGTCAACTGAGCTATACCAAAGAAAAAGGTATACCTCTAATGTGGAATGCTAATTAAAATAGAAAACAGAATAGAAAACAGGAACAGTGAAAAAAAAAAAGTTTTACTTTTCTGTGCTAGGAAAACTAACTTTAAGGGCAAGACCACTCTCAGCATACCCCAAGGGGAAGTTTTGATGACTAACTAGCTCTGACATAGAAAGTATTATAGTCATTGTCCCAAGTGCAGCACAGCACGTACATGGTATCCCACTCTGAGACATGAACATCCTTCTGTGGCACAGTTACCCAGTGTCTAGCAGGTTATTAGGAGCTAGGACAGGGATCCCACATTCCAAGAGCAAAAGCAAGAGGAAACAGCCTTCTAGTAAATGAAGAAAACCTCTAAAACATCAGCTGGGTCACTGGGAGAAAGTTTGTTGAGCACCACCAATTAATTAAGGTCACTTATTTTACTGGGACAATGCAATGGTATTTTATTTTACAGTAGCAGCAGCTTTTGTACATGAAGGAAATTTAGAATGAGTAGAAAAAGACCCTAGTTCTCATCAGTATACCTTTGTTCTCACTCAGTAGACTATTCTTATATTCTTATCAGTAACTCAGGTACTGGCTTTGCTTAATAGGATTTGGGGTTGTTCACTAGTGTCCATGTATAACCTAATAATATTTTTAACAACCCTCGGAAAACAATATTTCAAGTGGCCATTGAGCTACTTATGGAATATTGAAGTGGGACCCCCAAATAATTTTGGGAATAAATTGCTAACACTTAGAATTTACAACCAAATTCAGAGGTGCAGTTTCTGTTAACAGTTTTCTACAAAGAAGCATATAAAAGCAATTGCAGCTGATGTAACCATTTGTAGCCAAACTTCCTACATAAGAAACATCGCTATAATCAGGGATTCTGCATATTCAAATGTTTGTTTAGCTTTGACACCTTTGAAGCCTATCTACCATCTTCAGAGAAAGCTGACTGAATGGATGACAGGTCAAAGATAAGCAGGAGCTGTGGGAGAAGAAAGAGACCCGAAGGTGGCCAAGGCAGCAGCCTGAGGGTGTTAGACTCCAAAGCATCCACAGCACCACAAGTTCTTACAAATATGCCAGCTTCAGATGCTTCAGAGTTCACTCCTTACTGAAAAAAATAATTTCAAAATGAGTCATCAAGCAATGCGAAATCAGACTCACTTCATGAGCTTCGGTGCTTATTCTGCTATTTGTGTTATTTTATTTTTTTTTCTGTTTGGCTGCATTTCATTCTCTTTTTTAAAATATTATATTATTTTTCTTACAGAATAGTTGAGTTCATAATGGTGGTGGTTTTGCTTACTTTAGTCATTGTGTCTCTTCAGATATGTCAAAGACCCATGTGACACATGTTGTTAATCTTGACCATGGATTAACATCACAATTTTTTACGCTGAGAATGGTGAACACTGGCACAGGTCTCCCAAAGAGGTGGTAGATGCCCAGTCCCTGGAAACAAGGTCAGGCTGGACGGGGCTTTTAGCAACCTGATCTCATTGAAGATGTCCCTGCTCACTGCAGGAGAGTTGGACTAGATGACCTTTAGTGGTCCCTTCCAACTCAAACTGTACTATAATTCTATGATTCTATAAAAAATACACGCTCTTTCTTGGGTTTCTAGACATTATATAGCAATAAAGGCAGAAAAAACAGTGTTTCCTTGTGAGCTGAAATATCCTTTTCTATTCCAAATATCAGCTACTAGATCATTTCTCTCCACCATTTAATTTTGTTTATGTATCATGCAATCCTGCCTACAAATATCCACTAATGAGACATTAATAATGAGACACTAATAGAGTTTCATGGACTGATTCACTATTCCTCAGCTAAAGCATTTCAATAACCACAGAGTTATTAAGAAGGGGAAAAAGATAAAAAAAATCAAAGATCAAATCTGGCAAAAGATTTGCTGAAGGAGCTCCTTCAGGAGGCAAAATGGATCATGCATGTAAGGCACATTATGAACTTATAAGTTATCTTATTAAAGAAAGAACAAACAAGTGACTGCTGGAGCACAGCACAAATCACACCATACAGGCTGGCTTAGTGCACTGTAGAATTTCTGAGCGGTAATAAAATGGAGGGGTTTAGGTACATTTTTCTCCTCATTGATTTTACAAGAAATGTGCAACAAATAATCCCCAGATTTGACTTTTAAAACAGCATGTTAGCTCAGGGAAACGCTTTTGTGAGAAACTGGAGAAAGCAGAGCTACAATTGACATTGCCTGCCCTCTCAAATCTTTTCTGGGTTTATATTAAAGGCATCGAAATCTAGTAGAACCAAGGAACAGCTTGCTTTGTTTTTTGCTTTTTTTTTCCTTTTCCTTTTTTTTTTTTGGTTAATGTTACATGAAGTTTCTCAGAAGGATTTAATGCGTTACACAATGTTTCCATAGCCTTACATTGTTGTACCCTTTATGTTCGCTAAAGAGAGAACCTTCAGCTGTTGTTCTGCAGTGCAGAAGACAGACACATATCTGGCAATCAGAATCACAGCAGATTCCAGAAGGGATTAGCTGAATGCTGAATTAATAGGTGGTTTTGTGAAGATATTCCATACAATCTAGTAAAGGAGGCCTTGGAGGGTGAATAAAGGAGGGAGTTTAGAAGATTTCTTGAAGCTGAGTAGAGAGGAATATTTCACAATGACCACTTTGAGGGTGCTGAGGCCCTGGCACAGGGTGCCCCGAGAAGCTGTGGTTGCCCCTGGATCCCTGGCAGAGTCCAAGGCCAGGTTGGGTGGGGCTTTGGGCAGCCTGGGCTGGTGGGGGGTGTCCCTGCCCATGGCAGGGGGTTGGAACTAGATGATCCTTGCGGTTCTTCCAACCCAAACCATTCTATGATTCTACGACTACTTCTTCAGTAGAAAAAAAAAAAAGTTAAAAAAAAAATCCATAAAGTTTTCATACTGTGGTTGATGCACCTCATGTCCCAACGTGTTGCCTTATAATCTTGGCTTTCTCTGGCAGAACTGCTTCTGGCTGCAAGTTTTGCAGGGCTAAAACTGATATATGGCTGTGATAATTTGACCTTACCTGACTGTACCGTGTCAAACACTGCAATTTGTGTGTGTGTGTGCATGTGTGAGCCATTGTGTCCGTAAACAACCATGTATGGTATTTGTCCTGAAGATAAAGAGAAGAACTGAAAGAAAAGTTATGTAGTGAAAAATATCTAATGAGGAAGTGTCATGCTAGACTGAAAACGTAAGTCATTACTGCTGCAACTGTAATTACTATCAGCTTCGTCAAGTACCGTGATCTGACTTCCAATGTTTGTTTGGGAACAAAGGTCCAAGTAATACATAATCAGTTAAAAATGCTCGAAGGAAATTGATGTCACCATGAGCTCAATTAATCTTCATGTTCCTTACATTCTTGGGAAGTTTATATTTCCTACTAAACCCCTCCCCCCCATTAACCGGTACAGAGTAGCTTAATCAGAATGATCAAGTAGATGGAGTAGCTGCCCTGGGAGGAGGGTGGCACTCTGGATGGGAGAAGATCAAGGAGGAATACGATAATGGTTTACAAAATGAAAAGGGAGGAAATAAGGGGAATACAGAGCTGTTTGTTTGCTTCCTTGTTTGTTTGTTTGTTTGTGTTTTTTTTTCCACCCAAACTCAAAATACAAGAAAAAATACAAGAAAAATGGGACACTGAATTGTTGAAGCTTGCAGGAGACAAGTTTAAAACAGATAACAAACTGGTATAATACGAGTAAAAAAAATTCATAGGCGGAAGACACATTAAAAGAAACTAAAAATGCAGGGATGTAACCTTTAATAGCCCAAACCCAACAGTTCTGGATGCTGGTGGAATGCAAGAGAAATGGAATGCAGACAGTGGCCAGGATTCAATACTGTCCATGAGCAGGTTCTCTTATTGCTCCTCCTGGAGGCCACATACAGGGCTAGATGGCCCTTCCCAACAGGACATTTCTTATCTTCTTTTAAATACTGAAATTGAATTTATTTCAGAAATAAAAATGAAGTATGCTTATTAATGACATGACAACTGAGTAAAATAAAATTCCTTGGCAGCAGTTCTGCCTCTTACCTTTCCTTTAAAGACTCCTGAAGGAATGTGTGAGAGAAGTGAATGGTTATATCTAGATTTCTGATTGGATCCCAGTGATTTCTCATCAGGGTGAAAAGGGCGTGTGAAAAGCATGTTACAGTAAGTATCCTGCTAGGGCATTGCTGTGGATTTATTGCACAGCATTGGCAGTTAACACCATTTTATGACACAACGCATTTTAGATATCTGCCTTAAGATACACTGAAACACAATCTGAAAGAGCCTATTTGTCTCCGTTGAGAATAAGACGTGGATTACTAGCTCTGACGTAGACATTCACACTTGAGATTTCTTCGGTGAGGTGAGATGAGTCACAACAACTCAGTTTAAACAGATGCTGATTTAACTGGACAGACTGTCACTCCTCGCTTTGGAAAATATATTCAGTTGATTTTGTTACAAGAAAATACACAAGCATAGGGGAAAAAAAAAATCATATTGAGTCAAGCCAAATTCCCATCAAGCCCAGAAATCCATCTCAAAAAAAGCCATTAGTGGATTGGCAGAGTGCAACAACCACCATTTCCAATAGCCTGTGTCTTGGAGAACGCCTTGAGGACCTTGCGAATCAGAAGTGTTATGTTTGTGTTCAATAGCCCTGGACAGTTTGCATCTATGAGTTAGACAACAGAAGCATCAATCTTTTGCCATCTCTTAAAGCGTTAATGTAAGGCATGTGGTATAAGGATGTAGTCCATACTGTACCCCAGTGGAGGGTCTGGTACTACAACAGCTTTCTGGAGCACCTTGAACTGTCTGTCCTGGTCAAAACATGAGTTATGTTTTTTAAGCCAAAGAAAGCATTTATCAGACTTTAGTATAACCTCATTGGTGGTGTCTATTTTTATTTTTCTGATCCAAGAGGCTTAGTAGAGAACTAGATACCATTTCTAATCAAATGTGTTTTTGATAGTCAGCACGAGCAACTGAAACAAAATTTGAGTCCTCAAAAATCACTAGGCAAGTTACAAATTTACAGGCTTTAGCTGTCTACACTTAATCTTTTTTCATCAAGAGATAAATATCAGTTTAATTAAAAAAATTATTGTGAATTTGTTTTTTGTTAGTTCCTTATACATGTTCTCATGTCCAAAAGAGGTAATATTCATCTAGCAATTAGCTTTGATGAATTCTGTGATTTTACTCATAGGAAATTGAAACGAACTTGCCCCTTGGCTGCATGAATGAATGTGTATATGATCTTCATTAAATGTATACCTTCCTGTATGAACTATGCATTTTTTTCCTTTCTTTTATTGACGTTGAAGACTCACTCATATGGCTGTTTCAGAAGTTGAGGGAGGCTATTCATGTCAACAGCAGCTCACCAACGTAAGTAAAGATTCCACATAAGGTCAGTACTATTACATTTTAAAAGAATGTAAAATAAATCCCGAGGGGTTGCATTTTCTTGTGTGTTTAAGTGTCTTAAGCACCATAAAATGTATCATTATAACATTATCACAACCAGTACATTTGTCCAGTATCCACGCCCTTTATCAATTTTTCATTTCTTTTGTGAAGCCTCTATTAGGAACAAAGTATTTCAGAACATTCAGATATTTTCTGGATCAGTGAACTACAAAGTATACAGTTTTATATAGGATTCAAAAGCCTTTGTCTTTTCTGACTGTTATTCCATCAAACAATGTAGAATAATTTTAATTTGCAAAAGTCAGAAAGAGTAGAAGAAAAAAAAAAGTGGGGTGATGACACTTCTTGTTTTTATTGCTTTTTGGGGGACAAAAATGCCATGAAATAAGCTGATTTATATTGTTTGATTTGGTTCAGAACTAGAAAGCAGAATAGAGAAAAAACCACTAAATTGAATAATGACAACTTTTTGGAAAAAAAATCAGGTCTGAGAAATTAAATACATATATCAGTTGAAGGAGCAGTATCTTTTTGGCTTGCTTTTCCCATCCCAAGTCAGTGCTCCTTTATTATTTATCACTTTATTATTATTTATAACAAATTATTAGGAATGGGAACACTCATTTCACTATGTCTAAACATGGTCCTCCTTTTTCTGTTCTGTTCCTGTTACTTTGAAGCTGCTTGGCTGGATCATTATTGCCTGCTGGCCTGAAAAAGACTGAATTAAATGTTAGCTTTATGAAGTGATAAGTTCTCTAACAAGAATTCCTCAAACACAAAGAGGTACTAATGGATCCCAACGTGCATATCTGCTAATCCACATTTAAATTGTCACGATCTGCCCACAGCAGTATTGGAGAGGAAATAACTAGGCTCCTCAAAGCTTTTCTACTGGATCAGAAGAATTGCCTCTGACTACAGAAAAAGGAGAAAAAATGTCAGGGAAAGGCAGACATCCAGAAAGACACCATGTCTTTCTTACTACCTGAGTTAGCTGAACATACACAGGCCAGCAAGCTTCCATTTATAAAAGAAAGCTGATGAAACCAAGCTGACAGAGGAATGTGGGAGGAATTTTGAGTGGCAATTAATTTGTCTTGCTCCTGTGACGGTGCAAGACGCATACTAGCATTGTAATACAGACATTGATGTTGATTGAAAGTGGGAAGCATAGACATCATGGACATCATACATCACGTTGGGTGTTTTCACCCATTACCGTGGAAGATGTGCCTTGATGTGGTCTCTGAAGGACTGACATTCCATTCTCAATAAATAGAAATGATGAAACAGTCTTGGAGCATATGAAAAGCTTCTGATTAGTATGAATAGGATGAAGGGTGCTCATGATGGTGGACATCACGATTAATGTATGCTCTTGAAATACGAATCATCTGTCTGAATTCTTAATTCATGGCTTGAGTTTATGCTAGGTCAGCATTGAGATTCTCTTAAAAGGTGTGAATTCATGACAACTGTTACTTTGCAAAAATCTCCATTTAACAGAAGTCCATTGTCTATACAAGTCACATGCACAGCATGTGATGAGATCTGATGAGATGTATCAGAATGTATAGGAAAAAAGAAAAAGAAATGCAAGTTCCTATTAAGCAATGAGTGTGTACTTGTCACAAAGCCATTTTAGAAGTTATGAGGAGAGTAGACACAATATGGAGTAATGAGAGGAAAAAGCATCTGTGCTCCTGCAGTGGGTAAAAGTGTTCAGCCGTTTCAGTATATTATTTATCAGCAGAAAAATACAACCACTCATTAAAGTCTCATATAGTTCTTTCGGAAGAGTATGGACGGTAGGTGGAAGTGTTATTGGCTCAGTATAACGTTTGTTAAATGTTGTCCCTTTTTGGTCTCCATGACCTAATCATGAGTCTGTTGTACTATATGCAGGCATATTCATAATTTTATGAATGCTGCTACATGAAACTTGCGGGTACATACAGGTATGACTAAGAAAATTTCTTTAAAAATGTCCCATGAAGTTTGGAATATGAGTTTATTTCACAAAACTGAAGAATTTTTTCAGTGAAACTGTTGGAAAAATAAGTTAAAAACCTAAGTTAACAATTTTTACAGAGGCTAACGTACATGAGACCTACATGACAACAGGCCAAATCCAAGGTTTGTCCAGTCCAATAGCTTCTTTCCAATCATGATCTAAGCAAAAAAACCCCAAACCCAATAATAACTGATTCTTTCAACAACATGCTCTTCTACATTGCAGAAGTCAACAATTTGAATACTTGTTGGGAAATGTAACTTTTAATATATACCAAGGGAATTTGTCTACTCATAGTTTCAAGGGTGGAGGCTAGATCCTACTTTTCTTGAGAAGTGAGAAATCTACATTTTCCACAGTCTTGTGGACCTCATTCATGATCCTACCAAACACCTTTACCTCGTCTCTTTTTCAAAGTGAAGAATCCTTATCAATTTCCTTCATGCAAGCTATTCCATTCCTCTGATCCTCCATGTCATTATTCTCAGTACTCTTCCATTTCTTTTAATTTTTATTGTGATAGTATGACTAGTACATGCACCATTAAAAATTCATACAAGGATCCGTCCAATGAAATACAGATGTTCTTCTTTTCTCTTCCCCTTTTCTACTTATAGCTCAATATTCAGTTTGTCTTTTGCCCATACCAAAGATTGACCTTAGTCTTTCAAAGAAATACCTATAGCAATTACAATATCTCTTTCCTGAGTATTAGTGACTAATTTAGAGGTCCTCATTATATACATATTTTTATAGGATGCTTGTTTTCCTGTGTGTTGATAGTTTTGCAATTTTCAACAAAATACAGTCAAAAAGTCATGGAAATTTGAAATCTAAAAAACAGCAAAATATGCTTCATACAGACTTGTGAGCAACGGATAAAATCTGAAGAATGAAGCAGTAGGCAATTATTCATGAGGTGTAGAGCTTGACGGTGTAAACTAAAGACAAAAATAAAATCTCTGGTTTAGAAGAAATTGTTTAGTATATGTTGAGGAAAAAAATTAATCTACTGTCTACTTCTTCTGATTTTGACTGAGAGTTAATTTTCCTTCCAGTAGCCAGTACAGTGCTGTGCTTTGGACATAGTATGAGAATACTGTTGACAACACACAGATGTTTTTCATTGTCTCTAGGTAGTTGTTGTGCCTACACTAAGTCAGGAGCTTTTCAGCTTCTCACGCCCTGCCAGATGCACAAGAAGCTGGGAGAGTACAGCCAGGACAGCTGGCCCAGGCTGGCCAGAGGGATATTCCCCACCATAGAATGCCATGCTCTGTATGGAACTGGGGAAGCTAGCTGGGAGGGAGATTCACTGCTAGGAAACACCGTGGGCATTAGCTTGTTTTATTTTCCTTCCGCATGTGGTGAGCAATTGCATTTGTGCGTGACACCTTCTATTTATTAATTTATTATTATTATTGCTGTTGTTGTTGTTACTATTATTATTCTCCTCCTTTGTTATCCTATTAAGCTGTCTCAACCCATGGGGGTTTTTTGTTTGGTTTTTTTTTTCTATTCTCCTCCACTTCCCCTTGTAGGGGTAGGGGTAAGTGAGCAGCTGCACGGTGCTCAGTTACCAGCTGGGGTTAAACCTCAACAATACTAAATGGATAACATTATTAATAACAAAGTAGACAAGTCAGAACTGTTTGATACATATTTTTGTTCTCTCTTTGGAAAAAGAAAGTCAGAATAATATGCTACAACACAATGTAATGCCTTCCACTCCATTAGTAGCCAAGGAAGATGTTGAATTTCTATTAGTAATATATATTTATTACCAGAAGGCTTGGACAACAACTTACAACTGAATTTTTCACAAAGGAACATTTTTAATTAGTACCCTGAGACATAAATGAGATTTTGAAAATACTTAGGAGCCAAAGTCCTCCTCATTTTATTGGAAATAGGTGCTTTGGGCAATCTGGTCTAGTGGAGGGCGTCCCTGCCCATGGCAGGGGGTTGAAACTAGATGGTCCTTGTGGTCCCTTCCAACCCAAACCATTCAATGATTAAAAAAACGTCTGATGAGCACCTACCTGCATTTTACACACCTAAATACTTTATAGCTGTAATGAAAAATCTTTTACAACTAATAATTACACCATTAACTCATCCCTTCTGGTGGCTAAATTGAACACCTGCCTTTAATTATGATAACTTGGAAAAGAGAAGCAGTCTGAAGATTACAGGATTGTAGCATCGGAAATGCAGTGTTACACAAGTACATTTTGTTTAAATAAAACCATCTTATCAGACAAGTGCCCAATTATCATTTGTATCAGAAAATATTTAATTTTACTCTTATTTGCTTTCAGCAAACATTAATTTCAGTTAACGTAATGGGGAAAAGCAATGATCCTGAAAGCAGAAATCTCAGTTATAGATGATTTAGAAGGTTTTTGGAGAATCAAAATTACTTATCTTCTGTTTGAAATGATTTCTGTTTTCTGATTGTGCTTGTAGACTATGGGCAAATGTTCAGCAACACCAGCCTGCATTAATCTGTGAGCAAGGTACCTTAGTAAGAATCATACAACAGAATAGAAACTGATTATAGCAAACCAAAACAAGTTAATGATCCCAGGCACTGTTGTGTACTCTCAACATTTGGCCAATGGAGCTGTCATTTTAATCTATCCGGGAAGTTTAAATCATACCTAAACTTCTGACAATCAAAAATATTCCTACAATGCAGGTGAAGAGTGCTATTAAATTGAAATCACTTACTCCTTCTATATGGGTGCTGTGGGCTGGATAGGTGACTTGTATTAAATAAGTGGGCGAGCTATGTTTGCTACACCATGCACATTGTTGCGATTTAATAAGAATACATGAGAATGACCTTTGAAAAACTCTATGTCAGCTTAAATTATGTGCTTTACTAGTGATTGTCATAGGCTGGCAGAATTATAGGCTACATCTGTAACATCCGTCAGAGGAAACAGGATGGTGTCCAGGCTCAAGCCTGGCCTTGGCAAACAACCATGTACATGATATTTTTGTTAACACAGACTCTCTCATAAAACCTAAACCAACAGATTAGAAGGGACCTCTGGAGACTGTCCAGTCCAACTTCCTACGTAAAGAGGTGCCAACATATATTTTAAACCACTACTCTTGGGGCCTCATCCAGTTCAGTTTTGAAGACCAGCACGGCTGAAAATCTCACAGCTTCTCTGGACTTCTGTTTCTGTGCTCAGTCACCATCATTGTGAATTTTTTCCCCTTTCTCCTTATATTTAACCAAAATTTTCCTTTTTGCAGCTTGTTTTCACAGCCTCTTGCACGTTACTGTGCCCCACTGAGAAAAGTCTGACTTTGTTATCGGAAGACAAAAGTCTCCTCCTTGTCATTCTCCTCTCACACCTGAATTAACCACCTCCTTCAGCCTCTCCTTGTATTTCTTAAATCCTTTTATTTTCCTTGGCATATGGGATTGCATTTACTGATGTAGGCCATCACTTGCTGTGATAGGTTCTCTAGCCATCGTGCCCTCAGCTGTGACTAACATCCAAGCATCCTTCACTTTGGAAAGTTTGCAACTCACATATAAGACAATCTTTTGTTATTGTGAAATTCTATTAGAACATCTGAATAAGAGCAGAAAAATATTTTTTCTTGTTTCTAGTCTAAAATCATCCGAATTACATATCAGACTGGATATCTTAGTTTTGAAATACTACGCATTATTAAGCTGCGTAAATGTCTTCTGCAGTGTTCAGCTTTGCTTCTGTGTCAGTCGTCTTCTAATTTCCCCATAATTCTGCTCTCTATTCATTTGTGAAGTTCTTGCTTTGTTGTTCAATACTTTGATTTCCATTACTATGAATCCTCAATTTCCTCCACTTGTGCTTTTTCCTTCAAGAAACTTTGCAATACCTAATCAAGGGTTATAAACTCAATGTAAAAAATATCCTGCAGGGTTTTTATATATTTCAGTTATTCACTACTACCATGAAAATGAGCAATAGTCTACAAAAATAATATTAAAAATAGAAACAAAGGCAAAATTATATTGGAACCAAGGGTGAAGCCATTATATTTGACCCGTTGATGCTATTTCGATAAATCAGCTGATCTGCACAATAAACACAGAACATAAACCAAATTTTTCATCCACCACTTCAAATCTTCAGGACTAGTTGATCCAAACCTGAATCTAAAATGAATTCTACCGTTGTTTTGCATCATCTTAAGTAATGATAACGAAATGCTGGATGTTAACATCTTTAAGTGTGGAAAATTCAAAATCGGGGTAATGATCACGTCTCAGAGACACTTCGAGATAAGAAGTTGGATTTTCTTTCCTATTTTTTTCTTTAGCTTACTGTGACTGTGCTAAAGGTAGCATACCTGGCCCTGTGCAGATGTCCCTCAGCACCAGAGAATCCTTTGATGATGAGGAATGACTGAAGAGACACTTTTAATTAGTCATTTCCCATGAGAGGGAGAATGATTGTCCTCAAACCCAGGAAATTCCAGCTGTCAGCGTGAAGGGATTGTTTGCAAAAAGTATGTATTAGACAGCTGTTACAACTCAAGTTTACTCCTGAGCTGCATATTTAATATGTTTACAATGTAAATAAAGATTTAGCCCATTATCTTTATGCAATCTCAGCTTTCAGTGATGACCCAGAGAGCTGCCACCTGAGCCCAAAGAAATACACAACAAAAAGAAAGCACTCAAAATCAGGTTTGGAAGGGTGTGATGAGAGATCTGTTTGTGATGTGAGAACTTACTACTCTAGAAAGGCAGATTTGCTGAGTAAATTCCTTGGTTCGTTTGGTTTGTGCTGTGCCTTTCTCAGACACGTCACCCTCTTTCGAAAGGTCACTTTGAAATGATCCAGCAGGTAAATTGCAGTTGAGGGAAATGGAAGGGAAGTCAGAAACTCATGCAAAACTCCTTGGCCTACAGAAAGTGGTGAGCATTGTAGTGATGACAGTAGAGTGGGCATGATGGGAGATTTCAGCAGAGAGACTCACAAGGAAATGTAGGAAAATTGATAAATATTGGAAATCAATGGTATAAAATATTGGTCTTCCTTCAAAGCAAAGCCAGAGTACACTATGAATGAAATTACAATTATTACATCTAATTACAAAGAAGCATAAATTACCATGGGTTTTTATTTCTAAATCCAAACTCTGGCAAGAAAAATAATAATGAACATCTATACAGAATATTATGCTGCAGCCTACCTGAAATAGTGTATTGATTTCCAGGGTATCACATAGCTTGGCAGAAATTAATGCTCAGTAATAAGCTTAGAGAGAAGAAACTGAAAATATGAGAGGGTTAACAATATTTCCTTCTGAAATGTCTCAATTATGTATAGCTTCATCCAAAGGATAAAGGCTTTTTCTTTAATGTTTCCTCCCAATAAGGTTAAGGCCTTGAATCAGCAGTGCACTTAAAGGCAAGTTAAAAAATTTCTTTGGGGCTTAGGAATGGATTTTAGCTTGTATTTCTGCATTTTGCTGAATTAAAAAGAAAATTCAGGAGTATTTAAGAATGCATAAAGTTAAGAAAGGGTCAGAGTGCCACGGAGTACCATGGAGAAAATGTTTAGCATGTCAAATAAAATTTATAGAAGAAAGAAAAAATACTGAATACGGAAAAAGTTAGAACATAGAAAAATCCAAAAGATATGATATTTTATAATCTTTATAGCATGCTATTAAGGCACTGGGAAATCTTTTATTCCATCTGGAAAAGTAATGATCTAATACTAAATCTTTTCTTTCCTTCAGATGCAATGGTATATAATTAGGTGTAGTGGTATACACCTTATAGAAAAAAAACTAATTCATACATGTTAATATTAATTGAATAGGAGCTGTGGTGTTTTGGAATTTACTCTGAAGACTAAATGCTAACAGAAGATTAAACAGGCATGGAGTTGGGAGATTATAATGAGATCCCTTGTAAAGATAGAGGAGAGTGAATTTTGGACACTGAAACACCGAGTATTGAGTCAATCTAATCTGAGTCTTCCTAACTTGATGCAACTCCATCTCAAAAATGAATGTGTGTATAGCTGCTGGCTAGCGCTTTTTGTATCCTTACTACTCTGAGAAGACGACTGTTTCCCACTTCACTGCTAAAATGACTGGTAATCTTCTAATTTCCTTATACCTCCAGGGTCAGAATTACTGACAGCAAAGTACTCCTCAGAGAGGTAGTAGTATCCCCCCCTTGGGGGGTTCCTGAAAGGCACTAGAAGCTAAACCACTTCCAGTTCACCTCAAAATTATTTCTCCACAGTTGTTGATGCTTCCCTTCTCTGTATAGGTTAGCACAGATGCTCCTTGTTTTGAATGCAGAGTGAGCAAGAGGTTTTGGCTATCAGAATTTTAGAGGGAGATGTAGTGGGCTCTGTGAGCCCAAGTAAAAAGGACTGATGTAGTGTGAAATTAGAGTTGTAAGTGATTAGCACAATGGAAAGGTTCTGCCCTATAACTCTGAAATGACCTTCAGCTCTGATATGTAAATGTGTAGCAAAGCAGATCAAGGAGAATTTGTACAGCTAAGATGGAAATTCTCTTTCACACAGAACATATAAATTATTCGAGCATTGCTTATATCTGTATTTACTACTTGGCTATCTCGGCCTTCTTCCCCCACAGGTTTTGTTTTCTGCTTCTTTTGAAGGCATTGCTCTTTCCTTCTGAGGTAGTAAGGAGAAGCTGTGTCCCTGTTTCCAACAAGACATGCTGATTTCATTGTTTTGAATTCTCTGTAATCTGCCACTGACGTTTGATGATTGCTTTAATGCAGCAAATGCCTTTGATTTTGAATGTTTTAAAGAGGAAAACCCTTTACTTTCCTTTTGTATCAATAGATGATCCCAGTTCACCCAAATACGCAAATATGTATGTAATTTTACAGACCTGAGTGCTCATGCTGACTTAACGTACCATGTTCTAAAACTGGTGCAGAGGACAGTAGGACTCTTCTGGACTTTTTTTTTTTTTTTTTCTTCAAACGGGCATGTGGATTTGATTTTTTCTAGTAGGGGGGTCAGGCATAAACCCCCACAACAAGTCAGCAGGTTTGGCACCCTTTTATGGCTCCCTGCTTTCTGAGGAGCCCTACAACATTGGTATGTGCATCAGATCATGCAAACACTGACGTGGAGGTGATATGAAAAAGCAATCACAGGCAAGGCTGTGGTGTGGAGCTCTTGCATGGGTCCATCGATATTCCCACCACACTGAAGCTAAGAAATTTCTCTCCAAAACCAGACTTTTTAATAACAAAATGTTAACTAGGTGGGTGCGAGAAGATAAACTGTTAGATTAAGATGGATGCAAAGAGTGGAAACTGTGTATAGAGCCAAATTCAGACTTCATTAAAGTGATCTGGAAAATATTGTCTCTAACACAATCAGGATGCAATCTGGGCTGAATTTAGACTGTGAGACTCTAAGTAGGCTGTGCAGAGCACCAGGCATTTAAGCGCATTATAATGTTAAAAATACCTTCACTTCTATGATGATTTTAATGTTACTTAGAAATGTGTTCTGTAAAAGCATGAGTTCAGTTAAACAGCTATTCCTTCTCCTTCACTTTTATCACCATTGATAGAATAAAAAAATATCAGGAAGCAGATATAAAGGTAAGCCAAGCTGCTAAGAAGCTAAACCACACAAAATAATAGTGCTTTCTGTGGCTGTATTTTTCTTCGTATTTTCTACTTACAATTTTTACCATCCTTCAATGACAGTACTTATGAAGAAATAAGCAAATATTGTGAAGATGTTTCCATAAACATTCATTCACCATACGAAATGTATTCACGCTATTATTTCTTGCCCTGTTGGGTGTGTTTTCACAGACAACTGTGCTGGAGGAAAAAGAATTTTAAGCTTCCTCAATTTCCCTGAGAAAAAAAGAATTTAAAAGAAATAACACAGCTTTCCCACAAGCTTATTGACCAATTAGTAATGGCAAAATTATCAGCTGATTTATGTAATAAGTCCTAAGTATGTGTAAACATACACAGTGAAACACACACGGACAAAGTACGCTTGATTAAGCAATAAATAAAGGAAAATATCAACCTGCTTGGTGACATCTTTACTGTTACATTCAAATTCAGCTATGCAGTTTTCAGGCAACAAAAATATCAAGTACAACAGAAGTGGATTTGTATTGAAAGGAGTCACCATGGTACTTATGGTGAATTAAAATTAAAAGCAAGAGGCAAAGGCAAAACCCTCACAAATGAAATCACCATACATCAAGTCCAAAGAGGCCCCAGGCCCTATAGCAGAATAAAAGTTATTTACTCGCTTTGTCCCTGTTACGTGCAGGATGTGATCAGCTGTGACTCTCCCATGTCCCCAGGGTACAAAGGTAAGTGCAACGGGAGGAAATTCGGGGGCTGTAACAGGCCCCCTCTGATCAGCTTCTACAACGTGGAAGCTCATCTCCACGAGCTTGGGATTCACAACTCTCAAAGTTTTCCCAGAGACACAGTTGGGTTTATTCAGACCATTCCACTTTAGGCCATGGAACGTGCTCCAAATCCCACCTTAGCAATGTCAGTCTTCCTGTAGTGACTTGATGGAGAGCCTGCAGAAGTCACATCCCTTAGCTGTAATTTAACGGCCTAACGGTTGAGTAGCACGTCTGGTTTCCCAAGAGTGACGAAGAATTTAACAGCACAACAATTTGTGACGCTATAAACATTCCACCTGGTGAAAAGTATTATCTGGTTCGAACCAAAATAAAGTCACTTAGGAAGTCCTTCCTCCCTTCATCATCTGCACTTTAGCTTCAACATGAAAAATCACTGTGATGGACCAGCAAGGACAGGAAATGTTTGCATTAGGATTTCTAGCTAAGCAGATATTTTCAGATAAAGCATCAGGGCAGAAATTTAATCCTTGTGCAAACTGCAAAGCTGGGTGCTCCTCAGCCAAGTCCCGTGCCAAAGAATTCTCGCATTTACAACGTCAAACGCAGCGTGGTGATGCTCTGGCAGCATTCGGTCTGTGCTGTCTACGACTGAGCCTCTGGCAGCCCAGGGTGAAATCTGGGAGCGCGCCTGCGAAAGAGCTGTGTTGGGTCTGGCTGACATGGGGTTGTTTTTCCCCACCGCAGCCCCCGTGGTGCTGAGCTGTGTGCTGGTGGCCAGCCAGGTGTGGAGAACACACCGGTGTTTGGCTGCTGCTGAGCAGTGCCGGCACACACCACGGCTGTCTCTGCAACATCCCCCCTCAGCAGTAGGCTGGGGGTGGGCAAGATCTTGGGAGGGGACACAGCCAGGAGAGATGACCCCAACTGACCAAAGGGACATTCCACACCATACGGTGTCTGCTCAGCAATAAAAGCTGAGAGAAAGGAGGAGGAAGGGGGAGCGATTCGTTATTTACGAAGTTTGTCTTTCGCAGCAACCGCGATGCGTACTGAAGCCCTGCTTCCTGGGAAGCGGCCAGACATTGTCTGCTAATGGGAGCTAGAGAATAAATCTTTTAGGCTTCCTTCACTTCTGCATGCAACCTTTGCTTTTGCTTTATTAAACTGCCTTTATCTTGACCCACCATTTTTTTTTTCCACCTTATTTTCTATCCCCTCCCCTGTCCCGCTTGGTGGGCACCTGGCATCTACATCTGGTCCTACCCACCACAACAGCAAGTTGAAACATCTCAGTAGGCCCCTCAACCCTCTGTTTCACTCCTCTTTTCTGCCTCCTCGCTGCTCTGCTATTATTACTATTCCCCAGTTCACGTTTTTTAAAACAAGTATGGTAAGTGCTACCTTCATTCCTGGTTTAACCTAATTGAAGATAATAATAAATATTGAAGCAAGCATACATTTTCTTCACAATGTCTTGACTTTCTGCAGTATCTTAGCTTTCTACATAATTTTGTAATTTATTCTAAAAATTCATTAACGGCTTAGTAATTGGCAATGAACACATTATCATGAGTATTCCTGTTCCCAAAATCTTTAAAATAGAGTAGGTAGGAGGGAAAAACAAAGCTAGCAGATGATTGTTGCAGATGATTGTTGAAGCTGGACCCTAGTAACTGCTTATAATTCTTCTGATGCTATTAATTCTACCTCTTTAATTCTACTGATATGATTAGTTACTTGTGCTTTCACTAGGAAATTTAAGAAGGAGAAGGTCAGGCCTTAAGTATTTTCTTTCTTATTAGAGACTACAGAGATAATCCGGGATTTATGGAGTTTTTCGGGCTCCGAGGCAGTAGCAACTGATGGATGAAATGTTTTATGTATTGGAAAGAGAAGGGAAACAGACAAAACAGAGCAATGCATTTCTGCACAGTCTCTTGAGTGGAAAGCATAAATGTCTGGTTATTATTTCTGATTTGCTTTCAACTCTTCAACTCAAGTTTAAAGATGCTACAGAAAGATTAAGCCTAGAATTGTCTGTCTCAGATGTTATAGATGTAAATGTATTTCATTAAAAGAGGAATGTGTTTAAATAGGAAAAGTAATCAAGTGAAATATCAGCTCACAGACAGTGCTTTCAGTAGAGCCAGCTTTTCACCAAGGCATTTCATTTAAAAATCAAGTCAAAGTCTCTTTCTTTTTTCTTATGTCTCTGTATTTGAGAAAAAAAAAAAAAGAGTCACTGAAGCTCACTGAACAAAGAAATATTAAAATTCCAAATGAATCTTATTCAACTATGTAGCTGTGCCAGTGAGACAGAAAAATGGTTTTGGAAGTTTCCCTACATGTTCGCACTGTTATTAGCTGTAGCCCCTAGATGGTGCTGCTACAAATAGTCTTGTGAGTCGACCGAACGTATAGGTAATTAGACCTAGGAAAAGCTATTTATCAGTCGTGGTGAAGTTACACTTCCATTTACTTTGTTCTTTACCTGAAAGTTTGTGCTTAATTTTTTTTTCATGTGTAACTAGGGTGAAAAAGTCTTACTCATGAGAATAATATTAAACGTTGTTAAATGATGTCAAACTTCACACCAGAAATGTGAAAATACCTGCATCATCTTATGAACTCCATTTAGTATCACACAATGGGTATGAGGCATAATTGGCTAAAAACTCCCATTGATGTTTTTCTAGCGGTAGGACTGTCCTCATCTAACTTTCGGGTGGGGTTCAGTTCCATATTCAAACACCAAAGTTTATGTATCTCTGTGTGAACTATGTGAACTTGTCCTTCAGCTAGTGCTCCGATGGGGTACAGATCTCCTGTGTTACATCCATGGCCCCCATGAGGATGTCTCAGATCACAAAGGACAAAAGAAACCTGTGGACAGCTGAATCCTGATCCTGACATTAGGTTAAATGAATTCCACAGGCATTTTGAAGAGAGTGAGCAACTGAATAACCAATGTTATACTGGAGAGCTTGGAAATCAATTGCATGAGAGAGTAAAAATGTGCTCATGTCTGTCCTAAAAACAAGGTCCTTCATATCTCATGAAAAAAAATAATTGCACAGCAATACAAAGCCATCAGCTTTGATTGTCTCTCTACTTTCCCACCTCCTAACCTATAAGGACCAACCTCAAGAGACAAGCTGACTTTAAAACCTAGCTATTAAATTTGCTTGCAATCATCTGGAAAGGGAACAGCATGCAAAGAAAACAAACTATAAACATGTTCCCTGTCAACAAGTTTAGGATAGGACAGTGTCACTGTTGCAGAAAGTTAGAGAAGGGAGAGATCTTTGCATTGCAGAACGTAACTCCTCTTCCATGGCTGACCGTAAGATTAGATGGACTAAGTAACAAACGGAGTGTAAAGGAAGGAGTGTGTTGGTATTTGCCAGTAATTGTGCCCTGCTAAAAGTGCAACTTGGAAAGAACGCCCAGCTGAATTCCTCAGTGGGAGATGATGGCATGTATAGGCTTCTGCCCACTCTAGAAAATAGCGTTAGCCACTCTTATCTTTGGATATCATAAATTTGTGTCAGAAAAAGCCACTCAGAGGAAATTCCACTGATAATCCATTGGTCCGTACGTTATTCACCTGTATACAGTGAATTCAAAACAAATTGAAAATATTCTCTTTTCTCAGTTGCAGCATTTTTATAGCCATTTTGCCTGGGTATCCTTGCACAGGGTTTTGAGGAAACAAAGGTCTACTGGGTTTATGGCAACATAAGATCCATCATCCACAGGATCTTTATTTTATACCATTGTGTCAAGTCACCAGAGGCTGTAAACCATGGTTATCGTCAGTGTCTTATAGTGCCTGACAGGCTTCCCTGTTCTTTCTCCAGTGACATTTTGATATTTTGGAAATTTTGTTCTGATCTGAGAGCTTGTAGGTGAATGAGTAGCTCATGTGTAAGTTATGAGACAAGACCAAACTGCAAGAGTAAAGGCCAGTAGTGGTATCAGAGACGAGCCCCCTCCCTCCAATCTGTAAATGCACAAAGCAACCTGAGGATAAGTAGGCAACATACAATATAAAATACAAAAATGTGCCAATAATTATTGCATATCTACCTAGGTAACTCCATTTCCTATAAAAATTAGAAGAAGAAGAAAAAAAAAAACCACAAAAAAACCCCAAAACAACCACAAACCAGCTAACATTAAAAAGCACCAATTTTTCAAATGACAATCATATCATTAAGAAAAAAATTGAATTGAGATGTAGATCTGAGAGGTCTGAACACCTCATGAATAACAAAAAATGCAGGTGTCATCAAGTGCCAAAGGAAGGAAAAGGTCTAAGAAATGTATGCAAACATCACATTTTTACAGGCTGAGCAAAAATAAAACTCTTATGTGATACAGTCCATCTCTACTAAACCCGTCCATATTAATAAGGATTCATTTTTGAAAAACTTCCCCCTGTACTCGGCTTTGGTGAGGCCGCACCTTTAGTACTGTGTCCAATTTTGGGCCCCTCAATACAAGAAGGACATTGAGCTGCTGGAGCGTGTCCAGAGAAGGACAACAAAACTGGTGAAGACACTGGAAAACAAATCTTATGAGGAGCGACTGAGGGAACTGGGGTTGTTTAGTCTGAAGAAGAGGAGGCTGAGGGGAGACCTGATCGCTCTCTACAACTACCTGAAAGGAGGTTGTAGTGAGGAGGGTGTCAGTCTCTTCTCCCAAGTAGCAAGCGACAGGGCAAGTGGGAATGGCCTCAAGCTGCGTCAGGGGAGGTTTAGATTGAATATTAGGAAAAACTTCTTCACGGAAAGAGTAGTGAGGTGTTGGAACAGACTGCCCAGAGAGGTGGTTGAATCACCATCCCTGGAGACATTCAAAAAATGTGTAGACGTAGCACTTCAGGACATGATCTAGTAGGCATGGTGGTGTTAGGTTGACAGTTGGACTTGATGATGTTGGAGATCCTTTCCAACCTTAATGATTCTATGATTCTATGAAAAATAAAGTATCCATAAAACTCCATTGCTTTTTTGTATATCCTGATGTCATTGCCATAATTGTGGGCATTTATACCTTTGCTTGTTCTTTAATTTGCCATGACAAACCTGCAGTCCCACTGCGAATATGGAAATGAAAGACAGGAGGATATAAGTAGAAGTGACAGGAATTTAGTAGAACTCAAATAAATAACAGAATACTGCACACAGCACCCAGACAAAGGTTTTCAAAGCATTTTCTAGAGGCTAACTTGTCTCCAGTCCCTTCTCCTACAATGACTATAGTGTTATCCAGATGAGGTCATTCTAGCTGAGCAAAGGGCAAGGCACCACAAATATTTCTTGGCAGTATGATGGATAACATAGAGCATGTTTTCCAAGTATCACTTGTACAGGATCTATGCCGCGAGAGTAGGATGTAACAACATATACTCAGCCAACTATGTATTTACCTACAAGGTAGAGCAGTGTCCAGCTATCCGCAGGGAAGCTTTCTCCAAAGAACATGGACAAGGTTTCCTGGCTGCCTCTCCTGGTGCAGGCTGGACCTTGTGCGAGACTGAGTCAGAGCCAGAACGCTAGCAAGTACATAATCTATGCTCGGTGGCAAAGCTTAACATTTCCAGCGTACAACTCTAAAAACTGTTGCTACTACTATTGCTTTGAGATAACACCACACTGCACAAGCAAAACTCAGCCTGGTTCCAACTTAATCCATACCAATGTGGAGATGCAGATAATTCCCCCTCTACAAGCTACCTTGAGAAGGCAAAACACAGGACTGAGCGTGGCTGACTATCCTACAATCTCCTGTCTCTTGTATTTTGTGGAAGTGATGCCCACACATGTAGCACAGCTTAGTACTGCGCTCCCATAGTGTCAGATCTGTGAACACATGGACGAGGTGTGACCACAGTCAGCTGGTGGCTTTCACCTCTCAAGCCCTTCCCATTTTGTCTGCACTGTGCATGTGATAAAGCATGGTTTTTTCTTGGGCTTTAACAGGATTATACAGCAGCAATAATGCTGCAGCTGATGGCCATGCTGCTGCAGAGCGGGTGCAGCATGGGTGAGTTACAGCACGAGAGGGATTTACAGTGCTTCAGGTCAGAGATCTGCTGTCCCCTGTGTTATGGCTTCAGCTGGGGCCAGCACTGAGTGTATAGAGAGGAGTATAGAATCTTAGAATCACTAAGGTTGGAAAAGACCTCCAGGATCATCTACTCCAACCTTCCCCCTATAACCTATATTACCTAATAAACCATGTCCCTAAGTACCACATCCAACCTTTCTTTAAACACCCCCAGGGATGGTGACTTCACCACCTCCCTGGGCAACCCGTTCCAATGCCCGACCACCCTTTCCCAGAAGAAATTTCTCCTCATCTCCAACCTGAACCTCCCCTGGTGCAACTTGCGGCCATTCCCCCTTGTCCTGTCACCAGTTATCTGCGAGAAGAGGCCAACCCCCAGCTCGCCACAACTTCCTTTCAGGTAGTTGTAGAGGGCAATAAGGTCTGCCCTGAGCCTCCTCTTCTCCAGACTAAACAATCCCAGTTCCCTCAGTCGCTCCTCGTAAGACTTGTGAGTAAAAGAAATAGATCTGTTATAAAGTGATCCTTTTTCTGTACCTCTTAAATTATTTAGGACTTCCTAGGTGAGAGGTAAGGCCAGTTATAAGGATAATTGGCAGACTGAGTATTTTTGTCTCCTAGGTCTCAGATTATATATAGCGAATGTTAGTGGTATGGCAGAATTACATGTAGGTCCACCTCCCATCATTGTGAAGGTTGTTTTCCCACAGTAATTTTTGATACTTTCAGAAGACTTTTTCCCCAAATTCATTTTTGAGGCTACAGTGTGACTTTGACTCCTTATTAATGACTGGTGAAAGGACGTTTCACAGTGGGCCAGTCACTCAAGAGGAAGAGTGTTTGTGAATGCGTGCACGAAAACCCAAGAAAATTTGCAGGATCAGACTACCTGGTGGAAGGTTTTGACAGCCAGCTACCAACAATATTTCAGACTCAAGCACCTTACATCACTCCACATTGTGTAATACTGATCAGATGAAGCTCTGTGTGCACAGTTGTATTTCTTTCCTGTCTGTTAGGATTACTAGGCAGTTGCCCTACCTTCTGTATTACTCTGTTACCGATGCTGAAAAGAACTGTTCCCAGAAACATTGAATGTGGTTCCAAAGCAGTATTCAGTTCCTTTTACACAAATCCCACTCGAGCTAAGGTGAATTATAGAATCATAGAATCATTAAGGTTGGAAGAGACCTCAAGGATCATCCAGTCCAACCGTCCCCCCACCACCTATTACCCACTAAACCATGTCCCTAAGTACCACATCCAACCTGTCCTTAAACACACCCAGGGATGGTGACTCCACCACCTCCCTGGGCAACCCATTCCAATGCCCGACCACCCTTCCCAAGAAGAAATTTCTCCTCATCTCCAACCTGAACCTTCCCTGGCGCAACTTGCAGCCATTCCCCCTTGTCCTGTCACTAGTTATCTGCGAGAAGAGGCCGACAC